>CAUYLG010013716.1:0-52320 GCA_963573385.1 Cacajao melanocephalus
ACGTGTGGCTCCTCCGCCGGGAATCTCCCAGTTTGTGGGCCACAGAAATTCGTCTGAAATTGCGGCGCCCACTCGCTCTCTGTGCTTTCACTGGGAGCTACAATCCTGGGCTGTTGTTAATCAGCCATTTTGGATCTCTCCCACCTATCCCATTTTTTAACCTCCATTTCTTATCTTTCCAGTTCCCTCCTTTCTAGCACCTTCATTTCAAAACGAAGACCCCCACATGAGACCTCCATTCCATTGATTTTATCACCTATTCTTTTCTTTATTCATTCCCATCTCTTCTTCCCTCCCACTTACCCAACTAAAATTCTAAAGCTAGTTGTTACAATTCTTTGCATAAAGCGTCCTCCTTACTTGCATATTCTTCTTTTTATTCACCTTATTTATCGAAACCATAATTCTGGTTAAACACTACCATCACTCTACTCTCTTCCTGCATCTGTGCAGCTGAGCCTGGCTCTCACATACTCACACTACATGGTCTCATTTTAAATTCATGACCACAGTCCTCAAGCAGGCCTTTAATACTGCCTGTCATTACACTATATTTCCCTAATTCATGTATTCTCCTACTCTTCTAGAGAACTATTTCATGCCTTTTCTTCTCTCTTAAAACCTACATTTTTCCAAGTTGTTTCTCAGTTCATGGCTTTGTTTTCCACATTACTGGAAAACTGAGACCATTAGAAGAGACCTTCTGAAATCCTTCTCCCCATCTAACCAGTAAGCGTGTGAACCCACACTCCTTGCTCCGTGAGGTCCCCAGGCTTCTATCTAAGTCTAACACCTGTCCATGTGAAGTAGATCCCATCACCCATCACCACTTAAAAATATTTCCCTAGAAATTATCCTCTTCCTCTCCAATTTCATTACTATTCCCCTTCTTTACTGAGAGTTATCAAACATGTAACTGATATTTAAAGACAGGAGGCTGGATTATGTCACCCAAAGAGCGCATGTAAGTAGAAGAAGAAGAGGTATAAGAACCAGGCCCTGGAGCACCCCATAGTAAAGAAGTCAGGGAAGAAAGAAGATCAACAACAAGAAGCCTCCTCCTCACTTGCATATTCTTCTGTTTACTTATCTTGTTTATCAAAACCATAAGTCTGGTTAAACACTACCATCACTCTGCTCTGCTCCTGCATCTGTGAAGATGAGCCTGGCTCACACATACTCACACTACACGGTCTCATTTTAAATTCATGACCACAATCCTCAAGCAGGCCTTTAATACTGCCTGTCATTATACTATATTTCCCTTCTTTTTCTCCTTTCCATCAGAAAACAGTCTTTATTTCTCTTGTTTTAAAAAAATAACTCTTAATTGACCTCATTTTTTTCCTCACCAGTTCTCGGATTTGCTTTACACATTTTCTCAAAAGAATTATTTTCTCCAATCCTCATCCTATCTCTTGAAGTCTACTGCAATCAGACTTTTATTCATACCACTTCAGCAAACCACTCTTGAAAATATCAATAATAACCTTGGTATTACTAAACACAGTAATCAATTCTCAGTCTTAACAATTGGCAGCATTTTACCTAAGTGATCACTGCATCCTCCTTGATAAACTTTCTTCACTTTAAATTTTCTGTACTCTTCTAGTTTTCCTTCTCTCTCGTTGGTTGCTCTTTCTCAGTGTCCTTGGCTGTTTCCTCCCTGACTTCTTTACTATGGGGTGCTCCAGGGCCTGGTTCTTATACCTTCTCTTCTTCTACTTGTATACTCTCTCTTTGGGTGACATAATCTAGCCTCGTGTCTTTAAATACCAGTTACACGTTAATAACTCTCAAATTTATACATCCAGCTGGAAACTTTACCTCAAACCTGAGACACTCATATCTAGCTACCTACCTGACATCTCACTTGGATGTCGTATTGCTTAGGGCTGAATCAGAAGATCAGAACCACTGTGAGTGATAGGAAATGAGGAAATTATTGCAAGGATTAGAACCTAACTAGGTGTGGGGGCTGCTGGAGAAGTTTATAAAAAGCTATTGGCCTGGCGTCTCGTGGTGGATCTGAAGTTGTTGTAGGTCACCTGGACAGGTAGTTGAGAAGGAGGATTGGACCTGAAGTGAAAGAAAGCAGGATAACCTGGAACACACAATGATAAATGACTAACCTGAACAACATCTGTCTTCCTCTGCATCCAACTACAACAACATGGATGACCTGTCAAAGGAGCTGGTCCCTCCACCAGTGGGCTGCAAGATACAGCTGCCCCAGAAGTTGACAGAGCTGAAAGAGGCACTAAAGTGGTAGCTTAGGCCAGGAACAGTGGCTCATGCCTGTAATCCCAGAACTTTGGGAGGCTGAGGAGGGAAGATAGCCTATCTCTACTAAAAATATAAAATTAGCCAGGCATAGTGGTGCATGTCTGTAATCCCAGCTACTTGGGAGGCTGAGGCAGGAGAATCACTGGAACCCAGGAGGCGGAGGTTGCAGTGAGCCAAGATCACACCATTGCTCTTAAGCCTGGGCCAAAAGAGTGAAACTCCATCTCAAAAAACTAAAAAGTAAAATAAAGTTGCAGCTTAAGGCAGTGCAGGTTCAGCCACTGTCCCATGGCAACAGGATGGGTCAGCACTTCAGCAGCGGAGTGTGTGAATTTCAGAACTCCAAACTCACCTTCAGAGTATAATGGCTGCTGCTTCATCTCCACCTTCCAAACTTCCTACAACTTTATTTTGTGGCCTACCTAACCTGGAGCAGTACAAGGAAGGAAATTCTGGAAAATAAGTTTGTATCTCAGCCACACTGGCACAGTTCAATGTCAACACAGATGTCTAACGAACATCTCAAACTTCACATATCCAAAACTCTCCCTCTACATCTTCTCTACCAGCCATTTTGCTCTATTAATGGCATCCCCTTCCTTCCAAAACCGTCAGTGTCATCCTTGACTTTTCTTTTTCCATCTCACCCTACATTCCATCCTTCAGGAAGTCCAGTCTGTTTTCTGCTTTCAAAATTATCCAGAATATGACCATTTGGTCTAAGCCACCATAATGTCCCACCTGAATTACTGCAACAACTGCCCAAGTAGCCTCTTGGCTTCTCCATAGGCCTCCTTCCTGGTATATTTTCAGTACAAAAGCCAGAGTGACCCTTTTAAAGTATAAGTTGGGTCACATGACTCTGCTGCACAAAACCCTCTGGGGGCTCCTTGTTTCACTCAGAGTAAAAACCAAAGTCCTGGTAATGAGTGGCCTATAAATGCCTTTATCATCTATATTCTGTGCCATTATCTCTCTGACCCCCATCTCCTCCTAATCTTGTCCCTCAGTGTCCCTCAAACTCATTGGGCACGTTCCTACCTCAGAGCTTTCATAAGGCTGTTCTATCTGCCTGGAACTCCTTTCCTTAGCTGCTAACATAACTTTGTCCTTCACCTAATTCAGGTCTTTGCTTAAATAGCACCTCAGTGAAACCTACTCTGACTACTCTATTTAAAATTAGTTTCCCCATCCCTATTACTGCCCCAGCTAATCCTATTTCCTAACTAGCTGCATAATTTTTTTTAGTCGCAATTACTACATTTTACGATATGCTTTACCTATTACTATGTTTATGTCTGCTTTCTCCAACCAGAAATGTAAGCCCAACAAGGGTAGGGGTTTTGAAGGTTTTGTTTCATTGATGTGTTTTAGGTGCCAGACCCTGGCAGAGTAGGTGTCCAATAAACACTTGGTGTATGAACTGAGTGTTACCAATCTACGCTTCCCCATTAAGTTGGAGAAGGGAGATACTGAAAAAGTTGTGTTGAATATTTCTTCATTTATTGGAAGCAACTCTTTCTTCATGATTCCAGGGAATTTCTGCAAGGAAGATAACCCTCTCCGTTGTTTAAAGCCTGCGATCATAGCATCTCTTCTTTTTACCTAACTAAATTTTAGCTGGAAACTTTTCATTCTTTTTAATCACCCTGGGGGCATATATGTTTCATAAATCTAAGATTTATTGGACCACTTTCTCAGCCTTTGAAGTGCTGTGTTCTGGATTCATTTAACCTAATTTACAGTTTCTATAGTTCCTAGCTTTTGAGAAAGGTTTTAAAGAAGGAAAGTAAGTCATTTGCAGGAGAAATATAACACTGTTTTCTGTCTCTGTAACAGAGAGGTTGGAGGAAAGAGAAAAACTGCAATTTAGTGGAACAAGAGCTTCCGAGAAAGTGAGACAAGCAAGTGCTAATGATCCCTAGCAATAGTCACAAATCCCAGAGATGGCATCTGATATGGTTTGGCTCTGTGTCCTCACCTAAACCTCATCTCAAATTGCAATACCCATGATTTCCATGTGTCAACCTGGTGGGAGGTGACTGGATCATGGGGTGGATTCTTCCATGCTGTTCTTGTGCTAGTGAGTGAGTTCTCATGAGATCTGTTGGTTTTATAAGAGTTTGGCAGTTCCCCTTTCACATGCTGTCTTGTCTGCCACCATATAAGACATGCCTGCTTCCCCTTCTGGCATGGTAGTAAGTTTCCTGAGATCTCCTCAGCCATGTAAAACTGTGAGTCACTTAAATCTCTTTTCTTTATAAATTACCAAGTCTCTAGTTGTATCTTTATAGCAGTGTGAAAATGAACTAATATAGTAGCCTTTGTCAGTGGAAGGCAGAATGAGGACAGGCTTATTCAGGAGGGTTTGTAAATCAAATGGTATTAAAGCCATTTAAATACATTATATGACTATAACATGGTGTTTTGCATCACATTGTACTCTAGTGACTTATGTGTCTGTCCCCTTCATCAGACCAAATACTGCACCAGAGCTGGGATGAGATGGTTTTCCTCTTACCCTCCCCAAACCTGGCCAAGTACTGGTCCCTGGAGGCAACTCAGCAAGGACCTACTGGGTGAATAGCAAATGAAAAAACTATCTCCTTGATTAGCATTAGGCAAAAATTATTCATTATCATGTAACATGAGTCATTCAACTGGGACAAGGAAGGACTCTGGAAAGGAAAAGTAGCATTTTTTGAGGACCTATTGTGTTATTTATATAAACTAGCTTGCATAGTACCTTTTGCACACCTGGTACTCTTTACATGGTGGCTAGTTTTATTTTCTTATTTTATTTTTACTAACTTCAAGAGGTGGATGTTATATCTCCTTTTCGACAAGTAAGGAAACTTCGACTCAGAGAAAGGGTGTATCTTTTAGGGCCACTTAACCAGGGAGCATCAGAGACAGGATTCAACACCAAGGTCATTTACTTTCTCCAATCCTATTGCTCTTCTGTGGTCTCTAGAAGGGCCCATGGAAAGCACATGGCAGATGTGTATGTGGATATGTGAAATGTATATTATACATACCTGTAGGCAGTATCCACTATAGACGTGGAAAGGAAATGCAAAAACTCATCTCTGGTACCTTTTTCACCTCTTATAATCCAACTGCTGGGTCCTTCGCCTTACTTCTGAGCACCTGGTATCTCATCCTTTTCTGACATCCTCACCCTCAGCGATCGTTACATTATTCAACTTCTCTAAGCTTCAATTTTCTCATCTGGAAAATGGAAATAATTGTATTCCCCTCATAGATTAATTGCAAAGATTAAGTAAGAATAAAAGCTAACATTTATTGAGTGCTTGTAATATACCAGATGCTATTCCAAGCATTTATACAGACTAATGTATTTAATTTTCACACCAATCTTGTGAGTAGCTATAATTACTGTCATCATAGTCACTTAATGAGTGAGGAAGCTGAATGCCAGAGATTAAGTGACTCTCCAAGCCACCTAGCCATCAGAGGAAAAACTTGAACCTGGGCAATCTGGCTCCATGGGTCATCATACCATTTCATTTATGCCGTACTGACTAAAAACCTATTTTGTCTCTTAAAAATAGCCTCTAAGATAATAAAAATAGCTACCATTTACTAAATGTCAACTTACGCCAAACACGGTGCTCTCTACCCTACACTGGTCTAGCAGGAGGTCTCCAGTTCCTCACAGCATTATCATAAGGATTAAATGACATGAAAAGTACCCACATATAATAGATTAATAGGTCTAATTTCCACCCAGAGATAACCAGTGTTAATACATTTATATAGAAACTTCTGTAAGTTTTCTATACCTATTTACAAATAAGTGAAAACAGATTATATTGTACTAGTTCTTTTTACTTCCCAAAATATCATGAATGTTTGTCCATGAAAAAAAAACTTAGATATTACAATGATTTGTGGCTCCTCCAAAGATCCATAGTACATAACAGATATATATTTGTGGTCTTAAAATTTCATGGAAAAGAAAGGATTGGTGGGTGACAGTTAGGAAAATAGAGTCTAAAAAGGCTTGGATATGGTTTGGCTGTGTCCCCACCCAAATTTACCTTGAATTGTAGCTCCCATAATTCCCGCATGTGGTGAGAGGGACTTGATCGAAGGTAATTGAATGGGGGTGGGTCTTTCCTGTGCTATCTCCTGGTAGTGAAAAAGTCTCACAAAATCTGATGGTTTTATAAAGGGGAATTCCCTTGCACAAGCTCCTTTTGCCTGCTGCCACGTAAGATATGACTTTGCTCCTCATTTATCTTCCACCATGATTGCGAGGCCTCCTCAGCCACGTGGAACTGTGAGTCAATTAAACCTCTTTCCTTTATAAATTACCGACTCTCGTGTATGTTTTTATTAGCAGCATGAGAAAAGACTAATACAGGCTCTTTAGAGAGGCAATAATTTAAAAACTTTTGAAAAACACTGATCAACAACATAATTTTACATAACAGGACAGCATTCCTTTGGATGAATATACCATGATTTATTTATCTGACATTCTGTTATTGAAAATTAAGAATGATTCCAATGTTTAGCACTATAAACAGTACTTAATAAACATCCTTACAGTAAATATTTTGTGCATCTTTTCAAGTATTTCATTGAGAGCAATTACCTAAAGAGGAATTAAAAGTTGAAGGATGTTTCAAGGCTTTCGATATATAGGAAGGCCTCTACTTCAGGCATTTTTCATAGAAATTTTCAGTTCTAGTTATGCCTATAGCTAGAGAAAAGAAAAAAACATTTTTTATACAACCAAGGTTAATAAATTCACTACTAGTGTGATATTGTACTATGAAACATCACTGCAAACAACTGTTTCTCAAAATGCTTTTGTCTGGAAAGTTCTGAAATATAGCATCACTTAAAACATTTCATTGTCAGTAAGAAGAACTTCCTTTCTCACGTAACCTGATGGTGATATATTTGTGCATTTTTGTTATGTAACAAGAACCTTCGGTAAGCTGAACTCATAATGATTCAAGCTGAAAACAACTTGATTCTTTCCACCCACTGTATCCTTCAAACTTACTGTTTCTTCCCAGAAACTTGCAAACTCAGACGGGTCTTATAGTTTTTTCAAGAACAGAAAGTCTTCTAAAACTATTAGTTTCCAGGAGAGTCTCATGTTAGTAATTGATTGCCCAATCTAGTGAAACAATCAAATCTGAAGCCTCATTCAAAGGGGAAGCTTCACCAAGATTATGCCACTGCACTCCAGCCTGGGTAACAAAGCGAGACTCTGACTAAAAAAAAAGGGGGGGGCAGGGTTGGCAGGAAAGTGTCTCATGCTCCTCAGTCACCTTCATTTGGAAAGCTTATAATGGGGTAGCTTCCTCTTAGTAGGGCACCAGGATTTTTATTTACTCGGGTATGGTAAGATGCACAGATGCAGATATGACTGTCATATAGGAGGAAGTATTTACTCACAGTTCCCCAGAAGGAGGAGGCAGGGCAGGCCATGCCAGGAAGCAGCAGGGTTGGTCAGAAGGTAGAGGGAGCAAAGGGAAAATGTGGGCAAGCACCTTTGTTCTAGTTTCTATGGAGTTGGGCAAGGCAGGTGAGCAGGCTTAGGTTGGCTGGTTTGAGCAATTTCTGAAGGTTCTGGGGTGATGAGGCTTGTCTCTATTTTTCTGGGTCCAGGTCCTGGCATGATTAGGGCAAGGGGCTAGTGGCTCACAGTGTGAACATCTGATAGAGGAGGTGATGGGCTGATGGCTTTGGATTGGTTGGTTTGTACATGAAAGGCATGTTCCCAGGTGAGTCATTTATCTTTTGTGTGTGTGTGTGTGACATAATCTGGCTCTGTCACCCAGGTAGGAGTGCAGTGGAGAGATCATAGCTCACTGCAGCCTCAACCTCCTGGGCTGAAGTGATCTTCTCACCTCAGCCTCTCTGTTAGCTGAGACTACAGACTTGTACCACCATGCCCAGATAATTTTCATATTTTTTGTAGAGATGGGGTTTCATCATGTTGCCCAGGCTGGTCTCAAATCCCTTGGCCTCCCAAAGCACTGTGATTACAGGCATGAACCACCATACCCAGCCTCATTTACTATTTTTAGGAATTGGCTAACCCTGGAAGGGGCAGCGTCTCTAGGGTCAGCAAGACCCCTGGTGTCAAAGCATCAGAAGTCCAGATGAATGCACTTCTGTTCTCTGTTTCCATCTTGCTCTCTTACTTGATCTCTGCCCAGACCCCAGATTCCCCCTACCCTAGATAATTCATCACTTTGGCCTGGGGAAGGGGAGATAAGGCACAGCACATCTGTGGCCCAACCCCAAGCTCATCTGTACAAGTGCTCTCTGAGTGTGGTAGATCCCCACAACTCATTCCTTTTCTGGGACATAAGGAGGCTTTTATGAGTTTTAAAAAAAAATCCCCTCTGGGTACCTCCAACTGAATTCCTGCCAAGTGAGGTAGATCTTGACTTTCCTGGCTGGCCAATTTCAACCTCTTTTAACCCTGAGTCCTTTTGACAAAGGTCTACCTCCAGTTCTTTCTGTGGGGGGAGTGAGTCTTGCCCTGGTCTGCAGTGGAAATGAGAATTTGCATTTCCAAAGGGTTTCTGCTGCTATTGCTGTTTCTGGGTTTTAGACCGACTTTGTGTAGCATTGTGTTAAAACACTGCACTTCAGCTCTGTGTGTGTATGCCCGCATATAAAACTACACATACATATGTACATACACACACAGACATACATGGACACATATGGTCAGCTCTCTGCCTCCATCTGTGTGTGTGTGTGTGTGCCATTGTGTGTGTATTTAAATAGGGGAATAGCTGCAGTGAGATTGGCAAGACATTGATCAATCTTGAACTTGAGTGGTGAGTACAGTCGGCCCTCCATTTCTACCGGTTCTGCATCTGCAGATTCAACCAACGGCAGATGGACAATATTCAGAAAAATTTAAAACTAAAAAATAACAATATAATAAAAATAATACAAATCAAAATAGAGCGTAAGAACCATTTACATTCTATTGGTGTTATAAGTAATCTAGGAGATAATTTAAAGAACACACGTGTTCATAAGTTACATGCTAATACTATGCTATTTCATGTGAGGGACTTGAGCATCCCTGGATTTTGGTATCCATGGACTGTCCTGGAGCCACTCCTCCCCTCACACTGGGGGACAGCTGTATATGATATTATTTTACTATTCTTTTCACCTTTGTGTATATTTGAAATTCCTAAGTTTGTTTTGCTTTATTTTTTCAATTCAGGAGGTTGAGGTCCAACTCAAATGGGAGCTCATATATTCCTTTAATCTCTTTGGTTAGAACATAGTAAGTTTTATTTCCATAAGAATCATATTTATACTTCCACTGCAGTGAAAGTCAATAAAAATGAAACATAAAAATTCACCCTAAATATTATTATCCATAAGCCACATTTTATGATTATGCATACACTATTATGACCCAATGTGATGAAAAACCTACAGAATGCAGAGAGTGAATCTATATTTTAGAATAAATTTTGAAGTTTGAAAATGAATATAGAAAAGCTTTCTCTCTCCAACTTCTTCAATATAGAAGGAGCTGTTTTAATTGTTCCCCTGTACCACTGTGCCTCTGTTATAACTTTCCTGACATTCTCTTCCGTATTCTGGGCAGTATTTCTGTTCCTAGAGACTTTTTCTTCCCTCCTCTTTTTCCTTACAATTTTTTTTTTGAAATGTTTAGCGGCAAGTTCTGGCTCTGTTTCCCAGGCCGGAGCTCAGTGGTGCAATTGTGGCTCACTGCAGCCTCAACCTCCTGGGCTCAAGGGATCCTCCTGCCTCAGCTAACCAAGTAGCTGGGACCACAGATGTATACCACCACACCTGACCAATCGAAAAAAACAATTTTTTAGAGACAGGGTCTCGCTATGTTGCCTATGCTGGTCTCAAATGCCTAGCCTCAAGGAATCCTCCTTCCCTAGTCTCCCAAGTAGCTGGAACTACAAGAGTGCACTATTACATACAGCTTCTTTTTATTTTTATTTTGTAGAAAGAATGTTATTCTTTTGCCCAGGGTAGAACTCCTGGCCTCAAGTGATCCTCCTGCCTTGGCCTCCCAAAGCGCTGGGATTATAGGCATGAGCCCCGTACCCAGCCTCCTTCTCTTTTATTGATTTATCTCCTTTGTAGGTGCTTTATCTTTTCCACCATCCTCTCTGCCTTTCTAAATCTATATTTTATTACATTTGTGAGTCAGATTTTACATCGTCTGTTCTTAGTTTACTAAGTGATTGGGGTATTTATGTTTTTTCTCTTGAAATTGAATTAATTTGAAGTTATGTAAAGCTTTTAGATGGTCTTTTTAAACACCTGGATATGATCAGTAGATTTTTACAGAGAAAAATTAACCCCGCCATCAACATGACAGACCGCATATTTGGGCTTCTGTAAAGTTTCTTGTTTCTTACATGTAGTCCTGGCAATAGCTTGTAGTTTGCTGGAAATGTGAACTTTTATACTAAACCATGCAATTCCCACTTATGAACAGTTGCATTCCTCATTCCCCACATCCTGAAGACTGTATAACCCAGCACAGTATGGTAAAATGCGGCACTACTTTACAATTGTTACATAAATTTATATTTTGTGACAGTTGCAAAAAAGTGGACCATGACTCAGAGTTTTTACTGGAGCCTTACTTTAGGGGAATTTATGAATAATAGGAACGAAGCAACATTTTGACAGAATAAACCTGTACAGAAGTTTCTCAAATTTAGAGTTCAAAAGATCTATTTAGGAAATGAAAGCAAACATAAATTCCTCTGCAGTTGACAGCTCATGTTCAGCTTTGTGGTTCATTCTTTTCCAATATACATTCATATGTCTGAAGTTTTCAAGGGAAATTTCTGGTTAATAGCAATCCCTACTCACATTTAAACAAGGATTTTAATATCTTTACAATGTCGACTTTCACATGACTTCTTTGTAAAAGAAAACCATATCCCACAGATTTCTTAGACAGAAAATACAGGCCAACAATCAGAGTAAGCAATCATTGTTTTCTAAACAGATTTTTTTTCTATATCGTTATTTTTATTTTTTGAATAAGGAAACTAAAGCTTGCTATGATTATGTAACTTATTATAAGCTCCAAGTGGCAGAGATGGGTGCTTGGATTTTGATTCATTAATTGTTTGGCCACTGCCATATTTATGAATCTACAGATGCTTTTTTTAACAGCACATGTCATGAAAAGTTAGCTCACAAGATTTCCTGCCCATAAAATCTCAGGCTGAATGTATTTCCTAAATTGACTTTAACTTCAATTTTTGTATTGTATCAAATAACTTGCTTACCATTATAACTTTTAGTCCTAAGAGACTTCTTAATGGGTAAAACCATTGTTCCTGAATATTTTGAGATCATGTCACACCCAAAAAGTGGTTTTAGCCAAGCAATACAGTAGTTTCTTAAAATATCTGTTTACATAATACAGGAACAGAAAACCAAACACCGCATGTTCTCACTCATAAGTGGGAGCTGAACAATGAGAACACATGGACAAGGGAAGGGGAACAACAGACACTAGGGCCTGTTGTGGCAGGAGAGATAGCATCAGGAAAAATAGCTAATGTATGATGGGCTTAATACTTAGGTGATGGGTTGATAGGTTCAGCAAACCACCATCACACACGTTTACCTATGTAACATGTTTACCTGTGTAACATGCTTATCTATTTATGCAAACCCATGTGTCCTGCACATGTACCTTGGAACTTAAAATAAAAAGAAAAAAGAAAAGAAAAAGGTACATATAGAAAGTTACATAAAGCCAATTTAGGAAATACGTTCACACCTGAGAATGCATTTCTCTGATGATTAGTGATGTTCGTTGGCTGCTTGTATGTCTTCTTTTGAGAAATGTCTGCTCATATCTTTTGCCCATTTTTAAATGAGGTTATATGTTTTTTCACTTGTTTAATTTACTGATAGATTCTGAATATTAGACCTCTGCCATATATATGATCTGTGAATATTTTCTTTCATTCTGTAGGTTGTTTACTCTGTTAATAGCTTATGCTGCTGTGCAGGCACTCTTTAGTGTAACGAGATCTGACTTGTGAAGTTTTATTTTTGTTGTGATTGCTGAGAATAGTCCCTCAATCTCTGCTGCATTGTAAGGTTTCTTCTGAGAAGTCCACTACTAGCCTGGTAGGGAATTTTCTTGAATTATCCCCTCAAATATGTTTTCTAGGTTGTTCTATTTGTCTCTGTCTCTCTCAGGAATGCCAATAATGCATTCATTGGTTGCTTTTCATACTCCCATTTAACTTTTTTTCCCCTTTTCTTTTTAAGATGTTTATCTCTTCCTTCCTTTCCTGGATTGCTTTAGAAGTTTCTTTGTGTTGACTTTCAACCTTGTCTTGGATCTTGTTCAACTTCCTTGTAATCCATGCTCTGAAATCTTTATCTGTCACTTTTGAGTTCCCGTTTTGGTTACAGGTCGTTGCTGGAGAGCTAGTGACATCCTTTGGTGGTGGTGCGTGCCACATTCAGATTTTTCATGGTTCCAGAATTCTTGCACTGGTTCCTTCTTATCTGGAGATGCTGGCACTTCTAGTCTTTGTAATTATTTTCGTGCAAGTAGCTTTCTTCTTTGTTTTTTTTGTTTTTTTTTTTCTTTCCTTATATTTTTTTTTCTTCTTTTGCTTTCTTTAACCCCCCTGTCCAGGGAATTTGACTGTAGAGAATGCTGCATAGGGTCTTTCTGGTTTTGCTTCTATAGCCCTATGCACTTCCGTTGACAGGTTTTATATCTAACCAATGCTTTCATATCATCATAATTTCATGATTATGATTTTCCTGTCTTAATATATTGTTAGTAAAGAATAGTTGGGTAAATTTTGATTAGGTGTTTGACTCCTTAGCTGGAGAGTACACACAGTTCACTTGTGTATCCAGTCTTCAAAGCATCACTTTATTGGAAACATAATCAGTATTTTAGACTAATATTTGTTTATTTAAACATTTTGTGATATCACCCAGTATTGGCCCACAGTTTTCCGAAGAATTGCTTCACATGTTAGGTCAGTGTCTGTACAGTAAGCAAAATAGTTTCCCATTTCTAGTAAAACTCCAGTTTTTTAGAACTTGCTGTTTTCTAAACTTGGGAAGCAGCCAGAAGGCAGTGTTATGTTACCTGATGCTCTGCTGAGACTTTTTTATTTCCCTCAGCTCCCAATTTCATTTGGCATTGTTTTCCTCTTGATTTGACAGAACCTGATAACTAGAGCTGAGGAAGCAATATAAATGCAGCATTTGGGGTAACACTCTGCTTCCCTCTTTTGTGCCAAGCAGGCAAGTCAGGGACACCTGAGGTTATGAAGGCATCTCTCAACAGTTCTGCCTGAGAATCAAAGAATGACAGTAATAGTTACCTTGCCTGGGCCTCTGCTACCTCTCTCCTTTATGAGAGCAATTGACATTCTCCACGTTCAGACCTCAGGTACCAGTCAGCTGCACTTTCTCTTTCGGACAAAAGTGGTACCAATGTTCTTACTACTGCTCATGTATCACTCCTTATCTCCTTATTTTAAAGTATTATTTTACCTGGAAGTGTAATGGTTAGAGAAGTGACTGTAAATAAATAGGAGTTGTTATTTGCTTTCCTAAGCTTCTGTCCTTAGAGACCAATTTTCATAACATCTCTTGAGCTCTCCATGTAAAATCAGTCTACTCTAATTCCCATCTCCATTAGTTATGTCTGAGCCTGGCTTCTCAGGTTATTCAGAAAAGAAAATCTGAAATATCTTCACACCTCCATTTCCTTCTCATCAACTTTCAAAGTTACCATATATTCATTCATCCTTTTCTCCCTCCTTTATGAGGGAGAAGGAATCCTTAGTTTCTTCAAAACTTAATTTTTTCGACTTTGCTAATGATCTTCCTTCTTTTCTACCTTCTCTGGTGATTTATTTCATTAATTTTTCTACTGTGTTTCTCTTCTATTTCTTCCTTCCTGTAATCATGCACAAATGTTACTATTGTATAAGAATCTTCTCTAATGTCACACTCTCCAGCAAGTTGCTTCCCTTTTCTTCTCCCCTGTTTTATTGCCAAGAATCTTGGAAGAGCTATCTCATCTCTCACTTACTTCTCAATCCTGGGAAACCTGATTTCAGCCCTCAGCAGTTGGCTGAAATTGGATAGCAGAGGTCATCTATGTCCTAACTGCCAAATCTATTGTATTTGGGTGATCATCTCACAGAACCTCACCACAGGCCTCCCTTCTGGGGCTCCTCCCTTGGGTTTGTGAGACAGCCCTCTTCTCTTTGTTCTCCCACTCTTCCTAGTCTGACCCTCATCTTTTTAAATGGAACCCAAGGTTCTTTCCTGGGGTTGATGTTAATCAGAGCTGGGGAGATGGACTTGGCAATGGCTCCTACCATATTCTCTCTGGTGACACGTGTAGACATGGGTCATCACTTGCTTTCCATTTTCCCCTCTTCCCAGGACCATTACAGAAATTAAAATGCTTCACATGATCTGAAATTCAAGTCCAGAAATTGCCATTTTTGTTTCCTGTCTTAATCCATTTTGCTATAAAAATAGCTAAGGTTGGGTAATTTATAAAGAAAAGAGGTTTATATGGCTTGAGACCCTGCAGGCTGTACAAGAAGCATAGCACCAGCATCTGCTTCTGGTGGTGCCTCAGGAAGCTTCCACTCGTGGTAGAAGGCAGAGGGGAGCAGACATCACATGGAGAGAAAGGGAGGAAGAGAGAGGTAGGGGTGTCTTGCTACTTTAAACAACAGCCCTTGCATGAACTAATACAGCAAGAACTCACTAATTACCAACGGGATGACACCAAGCCATTCATGAAGGATCCTCCTCCATGTCCAAGGTACCTCCCACCAGGCCCCAACTCCAACACTGAGGATCACATTTCAGTGTGAAACTTGGAGGATACAAATATCCAAACGATATCATTTCTCTTCTTGCCTTGTCCTAATAAAGGAAGGAAGTTACTTGTAGTGACAAAGACCTTGGTTTTCACTTTGTTGTCTGCTGCCTATTGAAATGGGTCAGAACATAAAAGGGTTTTTCTGAGGAAAGGTAAATGCTTGGAAAGTTCCTGTTTCTGACCCTTTTAGATGAGCTCACGATGAGAATTTGAGCTACAGTGTGCTAATAGAGTCCATGAGCCTCCTGGTGTCCAGTCTCTCACTAAAGGACAGGGCAGCATATTCCACTCCAGTGAGTCATTGTGTAAAACATATTTGAGGCACAACTCTCATTACAAGGTTCACAGCACACCATATTGTGTCATTGAGAAACATCCAGGAAATCACTCAGAGAAGGTTTCCTGTATTCTCTGAGCATATTCCCTTTAAAGGCTTCTCAAAGTCAGATGACTCATTCATGCTACATATTTGTGTGGAGACCATAGTTACTTGCCTACTTCTCATTTCAGTCAAGTCTTTCTTCCTCCTCCCCTTCTTCTCCTCCTACTTCTTTTCTTTTCTTCCTTCCTGCTCATGTGACTATTTATGGGAAACCATTAATAATTCTTGAAAAATTGCACTTTCAACTTCCTTCTAAAGAAGAAAAAGCAGTTGTATAAATACGGGACTGAAAACAAAAAACTTCTTGAAAAGCGCATAAAAAGCCTGAGCCAGAAGTAAGACTGTGTACATCTCAAGACCCTGAGGGAGAAGAAATGTAGAAAATGCATCAGAGAAGCTCTAGTAGCTCCAAAGTTCTTTCCAGTCCCCATGTTATTGTAAAGAAAGAAATCTAGTAACCCCAGATAGGTAGCTGAGAGTTGAGAGTTTTAAAATTAATTTAATGTGCTGATCACATGTCTTCATCAAGATTATTTCCAGTACTTATTAAAAGCCTAGTTTGCTGGGGTTTTTTGTGTGTTTTTGTTTTGTTTTGTTTTGGTTTTTAGCAGAAGTAAATATATGAATTATATAAGGCTTAATGCTCTTTGGTTTTCCTTTTTAAAGACTTAATTTTTAGAGAAATCTGAACCCTTGATAACTTTACAAAGAGCATTTACTTAGTCATGCTTTTAGGTTGTAAGAGACTGATCTGAGGACTCCTTGCTTTGCCTTATTTTCCACTTTGTGTATGGGAGATGATTTCAAGGCTTTTAAATCACAGCTCTGATTTAAAATGGAAGTGCCTTGGGTGGGCAGAGGTAGATATGTTAATGATATAGTAAATTGTTTATTCTTTCCATCAGTCTCCCAAATATTTCCATCCATTTATATCTAAACCAAAAGTTGTTGTTTATTTCTTTGTGTTTAGTTGTGTTTCACATCCCTTTTTTGAGTCAGAGCACTCGCTAATTACTGTGGGAATTTAACTTGCCCAGTCTAATCAAATGCCATTGAGAGTCTGAAGCCACGTAACATCTGTCTTTTGGAATAATTTACAATGTCAACAACACAGGCATAATGCCTTTTTTTTCCCAGAATCAAATATTTCTTCAGAGTAGCAAACAGCAGAGAATTTATCCTGAGTTCTGTTTTCAGTGGAATGAATCTAGGATTTATGTTTTAAATACCTGTAGACATAGCAATTTCAAAATTAGCCATCTTGCTCAATTGCAGATCTGAGAACAGACCAAAAAAATGTGAAATTTGCTTAATTTATAAGGATGTTACTGTAATCAGTCATAAATAATGACAGTGTTTTTCTTAAACTTGGCCTTGTATCAGCATCGCCTAGAGGGCTTGTTAAAACACAGATTGCTGGGCCTCACCACCAGAGCTTCTTAGTGGTTCTAGGGAAGCCCGATAATTTGCATTTCTAACAAGTTCCCAGGTGGTGCCAATGCTGTGAGTACAGAGACTGCATTTTAAGAACCACTCTTCTAATTACGGTGTTACAGCATGATAATTATACGAGGTGCTCTAAATCAGTTTCTATTTTCATTCTCTGCTTCTGCAGGAGAAACTGAAAAATTAATGTGGAAATTTACAATTTTGATAATATGTATGGAGAAAAATTATATTTTTAAAAACCTAATATCTTCTATGACTTCAGCATGTCCAATACACCTGAGGCTAAGAAACCAAATCATCTTTCTCTCACTGACATGCTGCTATGGAATATATCTCTGGTTTCACCTTTGCTAATGGACCAAGAGATGGTTGTTACTAAGGCAGGATGCGTTGATATACTCAGCAGTCCAGGGCATCTTCAATCTGGTGGGTCTATTAAACATCACCATATTTTATGAACCATCATCTACCCCAATGAAAGGATTGCATCAGTGCATTCTGCTCCAGCCAAAGCATAGGACACTAAGTGTCTTTCTCTGAACATTTTACCTTTGGAATTCAAACACAACTAGGATTCTCTGTGTCACTATTTAAAGTAGTGCAAGAGTGACCCAGAATGTTTTCTTTCTTTGACTTCATTTTTTAAAAAAAGTATTAGGAATTTATGGCTTCTGAAGTACTTTAAGGGTGTCAGTCTTCTCTTTGTTTGGAGAATATTAACTCTAAACAATGTTTCAGCTTTTTCTTTGTTTTGAGATCGGGTCTCCCTCTATTGCCCAGGCTGGAGTGCAATGGCACGATCTAGGCTGACTACAACCTCCACCTCCTGGGTTCAAGCAATTCTCCTGCCTCACCCTCCTGAGTACCTGGGACTACAGGGGCACACCACCACACCCGGCTAGTTTTGTATTTTTAGTAGAGACAGGGTTTTGCCATATTGGCCAGTCTGATCTTGAACTCCTGACCTCGTGATCAGCCCGCCTCGGCCTCCCAAAGTGCTAGGATTACAGGTGTGAGCCACCACCCCTGGCCTGTTTCAGCTTTTTCTGAAAAGAGATTAGAGATTCAGGAGCTGTCCCAAGAGCAAGCTCAAACACAATAAAAAGAGAAAGCAAAGACAGCATCAGTGTAATTGAGCCAATGGGCGTGGCTGTGGATTGCCCATCAATCAGTCTCATAGTAGGGTACAACAGTAGGAAGATGTGCCACGCCTGTCTCATGTTGGTTAAGGAACTACAGTGTCACCTCTGGCACTTGTCATACTGGGCTAATGGGCAGCAATGAGACTGGTTTGCTATGAAATGCTCACAGCATGTGCTTAAATGTAGTTTTTTCCAAACTTTTTGTGTCACATAATCTGTAACGAGTTTAAAAGAGCTGTGTAGTTCCTATTGCTTAGTCTATGGTAGCAAAGTAACTTGAAGTAAACCTTGGGGAAACAATTCAATACTATTACATTGGGCTATGACTGTCAAGCATTTTCTTTCTTTGACCTGCCCCATCTAGATGGCTTTCTTTTATTTTTCAAGAAAGAATTGAGTGCAAAGGTAACAATCGTCCTCAAGAAGAAACAAACAATGCAAAGAAGTCCTCTTAACATTATTCTCTTTTCTTCATTTTTTCAGTCTCTTTTGCTTAACCTTCTGACTCTCCCCTTCACGACCCACTTCCTCTTCTAATGTGTAAAATGACTACAAAGTCATACACTTCTCAAACCACAAAGAAGAAACAACCTTTTCTCTTACAGCTTTGACTGGAATGGACGTATTCTAAATTATATTTTTCAGGCTTATTTAGTCTCTCTCTTTTTTATTTTTTATTTTTTCCTTCTTTTCTTCCTCTTGTGTTTCAGACTGGACTCTCTTCCAGTTTTCCAGCAAACTCCCAGGTTACTTTCTTTGTTAACACAACTGTGTATGCTCAAACAATGCAACTCTTACAACTAGCCTCTCCAAAACAACTTAGAAGCTAATTATCTGCAAACATGGCAAACAAAAGCCAATATGTGTGCATGATTTTCTTTTCTTTTCTTTTTCCTTAGAGACAGAGTCTCTTGCTCTGTCACCAGGTGGGAGTACAGTGGCACAATCATAGCTCACGGCGGTCTCCAACTCCTATGCTCAAGTGATCCTCCCACCCTACCCTCCTGAGTAGCTGACACTACAGGCCTTCACCACCATGCTCAGCTCTTTTTTAAATGCTTTTTTTTAGAGATAGGTTCTCACTGTGTTGCCCAGGCTGGTCTCGAGCTCTTGGCCTTAAGCCATCCTCCCGCCTCAGCCTCTCAAAATTCTGGGATTACAGATGTGAGCCACTTTACCTGTCCTTCCTTCTAGTTTAATGTAAAAACGGAAAGATTGTGAGTGTATTTTTACATTTGTTATCAACCCAATGGTTTATTTACTAAACCACATTATAACCATATTTATTGAGCTTGACAAAAGGATAAATTATTTTTTCTTACAAGTTCTAAGGCTACAGTTTTACAGTTATTTTAAAACAACATCCTTTCAGTATGCTAAGACTAAAAACTGGTAAACTGCCCCAGTTGAAAACTGAAATAACATGAATTCGATTTATTAATAAGCTGTTAACAGATAGAAAATAGCCACCAGCTCATCAATATGGGCTTGAAGTTAGAAAGACAAGGCAAGGAATTCTCTTTCTTTTGTAAGAATTTATATTTGGAACTACATAAACATCCCATAACAAATTCAGCTTGTCTCCACACAATCTACAGTTTTGTTCCAGCTTGACATCAGACCTAAACAGCAAATTTGTAGAAGCAATTACTCAGGAAGGAGGCCAGCCATGGTGTTCTGTCCTGTTCTGAAAATCATCCTAAACAATCACCATTGGGCAGATGCTTCTCCTGAGACGCACTGCGGGAGGTGCAGGCAGTGCCATCCTCCATGGCCATTTAGGCTCATGTCACACCCTCCCACATGGTAAGGACATCCTTCCCACGTTTGTGGAAAAGGGGCTTCTGAGACTCTCAAAGGTGATGGAGGGTAATGTAGAAATAGGTTAGAATTTTACAGAAAATATATTTTAAGGAAACAGGTTCTATGTAAGTATATGTATATATATACACACACACACACTCAGGTATGTATAGATATATATACCTATATATACCTATCAACTATATATGTATACATGCACACACACACACACACACACACACACACACACACACACGCAAGTGTATATATAGGACCCAGGGGTTGAGATCTTTTGAGCAACGCTTTCTCTGATCCTGCTGGCTTGGCTTAGAAGATATTACTTGTCATGCCAACCTTTCAGGACAGTGGCTTGGGATCTTCATAACTTTGTATATAACTTGTCAGAAAGAGATATCATGGTGGCAATATATCAAATATGAGTTTCTCAATAGAAAACTGAGAGAAGCATAATACCTTGAGAGTTTTTTTTCAGGGCGGGGGCACTGAACAGTTACTCAACAACTACATATGGATTGATTTAAATGCACCTTTTAATTAAAAAAAAAAAAAAACTGAGGCTGGGCCTGGTGGTTCATGCCTATAAGCGCTTTGGGAGGCTTCCTAGTGCAGGAGAATTGCTTGAGGACTGAGTTTGAGATTGGCCTGCACAACATAGGAAGATTCCATCTCTATCAAACAAACAAAATTAGCCAGCATGGTGGTGCCTGCCTGCAGTCCCAGCTACTCAGGAGGCTGAGGCTGGAGGATCACTTGAGCTAAGGAGTTCAAGGCTGCAGTGAGCCATGATTGTACCAGTATACTCCAGCCTGAATGACAGAGCAAGATCCTATCTCTATAAAAACACAAACAAAGAAATTAGCCAGGCATAGTGGTACATGCCTGTAGTTCCAGCTACTCAGGAGGCTAGGTGGCAGGAGGATTACTTCAGCTCAAAAGTTTACAGCTGTAGGGCGCTATGACTACACCACTGCACACCAGCCTAGGCAAAAAAGTGAGACCCTGTCTCTAAAAAACGTTTTTAAATATCTGGCATTCACTGGTTTGATGGCTACTTAACAAAGGGAAAATTAGAAAACCTGTTTTTTTTTTTTCTGTAGACTGAAGGATTAGAAGAGCCTATGGGGCGGGCTGGTGGTAAAGAACACGGAAGACACCAGGTAACTGAAGAACATCAAATCCTTCAGAACATTTCCATTCTATTTACCTATAATGGAGACTTTGATACTGAGAAATATTGAGAGTGGAAAGGAAAGAGCAGATATTACACACTCAACATGAGAGAACGCCACAGACCCAGAAGCTATGATACCTACTATTTCAAAGGCAAGGAGCAGATGTCGACTCCAGGGAGGAGGCAAGTGAGGTACTCACCTTCAGTGCCACCTTCCAGGAGATACCAAAAAGTTCAGTCATCCAGATAAATAATATTTTAATAGATGTAAAATTTATTTAGGAGCGTAATGAAAACCCTAGTCATTCTTCTTCTTTATCTTGATGACTAAAATTTTTGGCATGCCCTTAAATTTTGTGTTCAAGGCAAAGGCCTCCGTTGCCTCTTCCTGATCTCATGAATGGACTCTCTACATGGATTGGACTTATGAGAAGAAGAGAATTAATCTGCCATGAAGTGGGTTATAGAAAGCAGAGTTCTCAGGCTGGGTGCAGTGGCTCACACCTATAACCTTAGCACAAGAGGCTGGGGTGGGCAGATTCCTTGAGCCCAGGAGTTCGAGGTGAGCCTGGGTAACAGAGTCTCTATGAAATTCTGTCTCTACAAAAAAAAAAAAAAATACAAAAAAACAGCCAGGTACAGTGGTGCATACCTGTGGTGCAGCTACTCTGGAGGCTGAGGTGGGAGGATCTCTTGAGCTTGGGAGGTTGAGACTGCAGTGAGCTGAGATGGCATCACTGCACTCTAGCCTGGGCAACAGAGCAAGACCTTGTCTCAAAAAAAAAAAAGTAAAATATAAAATTAAAAATAAAAGCAGAGTTCTCAGAGAGGGGCCGGGGAGGCTGTCCTGAACTGGTTTTTAATTTGTACTTGGGACATTTGAGGTGTAATTGTGTCAAGTATAAGTGACTCACAGAATCTTTGAAAATGTAAAACTGAAATTTTATACATTTGAAAATATGGATGTAAGCTTGACTTTAATATGAGTAATGGGTTGAAGGGTGGCCTCCAAAAAGATATGTCCATGTCCTAATCCCTGGCACCTGTGAATGTGATCACATTTTTTAAAAATACTCTTTGCTGATGTGATTGAGTTAAGGGTCTTGAGATGAGGAGATCATCCTGTAGGTCAGTGGTCCCCAACCTTTTTGGCACCAGAGACTAGTTTCTCAGAAGACAGTTTTCCTTGGATGGAAGGGAGATGGAGGGATGGTTTGAGATGAAACTGTTCCACTTCAGATAAGGCATTAGAGTCTCGTAAGGAACATGTAACCTCAATCCCTCGCATGCAGAGTTCACAATAGGGCTCACGCTCCTAGGAGAATCTAATATCACTGCCGATCTAATAGACGGTGGAACTCAGGCGGTCATCCTCGCTCGCCTGCTGCTCTCACTTCCTGCTGTGTGGCTCGGTTCCTAACAGGCCATGGACCAGTACGAGTCCACAGCCCAGGAGTTAGGGACCCCTGCTGTGGTGTCTGGGTGGGACCTAAATACAGTGACAAGTGTCCTTATAAGGCTGAGGCAAAGGGAAGTTACACAGACAGAAGAGGAGGTAGCAACCTGACCCAGAAACATGGAGATTGTGATAAGACTCCTGCATGCCAAGGAATCCAAGTGGCTATCAGAAGAGGAGATGCATACATTCTTACCCAGAGCCTCTACAGGGGGGCCCATGCCTTGATTTTAGACTTCTGGCTTCCACTGTGAGAAAATATTCTTAAACATTGGCTGTGTTAAGCCAGCAAGTTTATAATAATCTATTACAGAACCCACAGGAAACTAACAAAATATGGCAGTGAATTGGCAAATGATAGCATGGATATTGTAATTTTCATGTTCGTGACGTTATGGCTGCAGGAGTATTATCATCTACATATTCCAAAAGTCCTGAAGATGGGACTGAGGCAGGGTGTTATGTGGGGCTACCATATATTTTATTGACCAAATCAGAACACTTTTGAGAAAAGAAGCAGGGACTACCAATGAATACACCTGGACCCCAGGCACAAACCATACCTCTCTTGGGCCAGCTGCCCTGTGTGATTAACAGTGAAAGCTATAACTTTTCAGCAAATTAGTCATCACTGGGAGTTTGTATTGGAGCCACAGTCTTAGCTTATTAATTATAAATGTTCAAGGAGTTTGAGTGTGTGATGCAGACATTTTGGGGTGTTTTTGTTAAAAGAATCAATTAGAAAATTGAATACTGAGTGGCCTTTGAAGCAAGGGTTTTGTGTTATAAATATCACCATGCCGAGATAGTAATAAAAGCAGTGAATCTGACTGCTAGGGAAAGAGGGCTATGGAAACCTGGAGGAGCCGCAGTGTCTGTTTTGGAACTTTGGCCGTCACTGTGGATAATTAGGAAGCCAACTCACCAGTTTCTTCAGAGGTGGCATAACGAATACATGTGTTTGCATTTATCATTAGCTGCAATATTTGCCATTCAGTCTAAGTCTCATGTTGTTTTGATTATTAAACAGGCTGGAGAGCCTTAGCATTTCAGTAAGAAAAATGGAACAAAAGTACATTTTTCTAATATTGAGGCATACACAAGATCTTTAACTGAATGAATGAATTAGGAAAGAATTATAACTTTATACTCATACATTACTCTATATTTTGGCTATGACCTTCTAAATAGGAGAGCAGTTACCTTTATGTTTTGGTGTAGAAATCTGAATTTATCATGACAGAGTAATGCTGAAACTTTGATAATATGTCTGGTATTTCTCTGGCTTAAACTGTGCTAAACATGTAGTAATGAAAAGAAGTTTTCTTTATTTCTAAGGTATATCAATGGACAATATCTAAGATTCAGCAATTCAATTAAAAATATTTCTGTCCATCAATAATGTGCTTGGCATTCTGCTACACACTGGGAATGCAAAGATGTGGGCACATTCTTTGTCCCATTTTCTGCCTCTCCCTTCTTTGCACCCCAGGGAGATTGCTCCACTGATGACTCCCTTGCCTTCTGGCTTCTGGTCAAGATGGGCCAGTAGACAGGAGCTCCTCACTGGGGATCTTGTGGCCTGGCTGCACCCTCTAGACAGGTGTCAAGGCCAAAGTAACTCCATCTTGGATGTTAATCCGCCATGTTGACTTCTGGTTAACCCCGGTTCTGGGAATCTTCTGAGATTTCCAGTTTGTCCGTTGTTCCTTGCGTAAGAGCAGGTACTTACTGTAAATCCTGCCCTTAGATAAAACAACCTTGATGTTATTGTACTGCAGTTGTCTCATGTATCCTTTCTGAATCACCCTTTTCCTATGGTAGATAAGTCCTGGGTCTGAAAGTTGATGGCACAGGAATCCACCATCTTGTCTCACTGCCATCTCAGATACAAACATGGCTTTTCCTATTAAATATTACTTTCTAAGAATGATTTGTCAGCCTTTTTCTTTGGCCTCTTAGCTTCCTGAGACTTTAGGAATAGATTCGCATAGACCTACTCACTGCGGAACATCAGGGCTCATCACTTCTCAGTCAGCACGGCCCCATTCACCCTGCTTTCTGTGATTATGGAAGGGTTCCATTAACTGCGTACGTCTTGGGGTTGATAAATAGGTGAGGGTCAGTGGGGGTGAGGAGGCGTGAGAGAGGGGAAGGGAAAACACTCTACGATTGCTTTCATTTTTCTAATCCCAGCTTACGTCTTTGTAAACAGTCCCTTTATTAAACTCTCTCCAAATTACTAATGTGTGGGTGCCAGGACACTGACAGATGAAGAAGACACAGAGAACATATGGACTCAGAATCAAGGAAATCACGTTTGTTTGTTTGTTTGTTTGTTTTTGTTTTTTTTTGAGATGGGGTCTCGCTCTGTTGTCTAGGCTCAAATGTAGTGGCGTGATCTTGGCTCACTGCAACCTCCACCTGCCAGGTTCAAGCGATTCTCCTGCCTCAGCCCCCCAAGTAGCTGGGATCACAGACACCCACCACCATCCTGACTAATTTTTTGTATTTTCAGGAAAGATAGGGTTTCACTATGTTGGCCAGGCTGATCTTGAACTCCTGACCTGTGGTGATCTGCCTGCCTTGGCCTCCCAAAGTTCTGGGATTACAGGCATAAGCCACTGCACCCAGCCAAGGAAATCACTTTCTAGTTGAAAGAGACAGACATACAAAGAAACAACTGTAATACAAGGTGAAAAATTTACTGTAAAGGCCTTTGCAAAAAGGTGTCAGAGCACCAAGGAAAGAATGATGATGTTCTTGGAAAAGTTGAGGTTACAAGAGACAATAGACACAGTAGTCTCCACCTAGAAGGTGGTATTTGGGCTGTTGGGAATGTTGGAGGTGGTGGGTTTCCCTTGCATCTTTGTAGATCTCAAGACCTCAGATATCTTTGGCTGTTTAGGTGAAGATGGTGGCATAGGTTCAGGAAGAAGAAACTCCTCAGAAGTCCTTTATGTTGGCATTCCCACTTACTATTTTGAAATAATGTTGCAAAGTGAAGTGAGCTGTGAACCCAAGTCAGAAAGCTAGAGAGCCCTGAAGTTCTCACCAAATGTATGGACACAGGCAAGTTTCCTCACCTCCTCAGTCTAAACCACCTCAACTACCAAATGGAGAGGGTAATTCTTACTCTCTTCCTTGTAAGAGTGCTGTGAGGCTGAGAATGAAATCATGTTTGTGAAAATGTTGCAGGACTACAGCCACATATCAGTGTGTAACATCATGTTTTTAAGATGGAACAAAGGCCAGGCATGGTGGCTCATGCCTGTAATCTCAACATTTTTGGAAGCTGAGGTGGGCGGATCACTTGCAGTCAGGAGTTTGAGACCAGCCTGTCTAACATGGTGAAACCCCGTTTCTACTAAAAATACAAAAAATTAGCATGATGAAATCCCTTCTCTATAAAAAATAAAATAATTAGCTGGGCGTCATGGTGCATGCCTGTAGTCCCAGCTACTCAGGAGACTGAGGCCTGAGAATCACCTGAACCCAGGAAGTGGAGGCTGCAGTGATCTGAGATCATGCCACTGTACTCCAGCCTGGGTGACAGAGTGAGACTCTGTCTCAAAAACAAAATAAAGAGGCGGGTGATGAACAATGAGGACACATGGACATAGGGAGGGGAGCACTACACACAGGGGTCTGTTGGGGGGGGAAATAGGGGAGGGACAGTGGGAGGTGGGGAGGTGGGGAGAGATAGCATGGGAAGAAAAGCCAGATATAGGTGAAGAGGAGAAAAGCAGCAAATCACACTGCCACGTGTGTACCTATGCAACAATCTTGCATGTTCTTCACATGTACCCCAAAACATAAAATACAATAAAAAAAAAAGAAAAAAAAAAGACAGAGACAAAGGATGAAAATCGAAAGGAAAAGAAGTCATAGCAGTTAATGCCACTTTTCTGGTATCTGTAAAGAATCTGTGGGTTTGTGTGACAATTTGATATTTCATGTTGGAACTGTTTGATCAGCATTGAGGAGTGCCCTCCTTACAACTGAAAGAAAGAAACCAAATTTTTAAGAACCATTAGCTACCTTATGTGCCCAGAAACTCTTCCTGTTTTTGTGGACTTTTGGGGTTCTTGGATAATTTAAAAGAAAATGAAGGCGCTTATTTGGAAGATACAACTTTTCTACAGCCAGAGAAATGCACATAATGTCAGACATATCGTATCTTATCACCAAATTATATATTTATATTCTCTTAATTAACTTGTGTATTCTTCTCATACAGTGTTTAAGCACCAAAGAAAATCTAAGCCCAAGTAAAACATTTTCATGCATGAAGCCTTCCTCTGTCTGAAGGAATACAAACTAGGGGAAAATGTGAAAAGATTTTATCATTGAGGACTGCAGAATTGATTTCCTAGAATAACTATGATTGTATACCTCTGATGCTTACATGTAATCCTCAAAATTTCACAATTTTATCATGATAAGTTATGCTGCAGTGACAAACAGCTCCAAAATATTTATACCTTAGAACAACTCAGATGTTTTTTTCACACATGGAAGTAGTCTATTATTGGCTGTCTAGGGGATCTTCTGCGTGTCAGCTTACCCTGAAACCCAGGCAGATTAATCACTAGTTTAAACAATACCACTCAAGTTTAAATGGCTCACAATTAAAGACCAAAAGTAGTTATGGTCCCATCCAACCACAAGAAGGCAGTACAGGAAATGCAATCCTGCCCTGTGCCAGTGAGACGTGAACTAGAATACATGGGGGGAATGTATTAATGGCTTCCACTCACAATTCAAAATAAAGTCTTCTTAGCAAGATAATAACCAAGTTCTTACACAAACCAGAAAATAGATGGGGAAGGGGATCAACATTTAAATAAAAGGAGAAGCATTTAAATAAAATTGAATACATACATATTATATGCACAAATACAAAATATTTGCAGAGTATTAAGAATGTATAAAAATCTTTTGCAGAGAGAATATCTTTAATTTGAATATACTGAAACCGAGAAAGAGGGATCCAGTTTAGAAACTAGCAAAGAACCTTAATATCTAAATTATGTAACTGGATTTCACCAGGATAAAAAATATTGTCTGAGCATAATACAGTTTTAAAAAATATATCAGGAGCTTCATATTTTTTATGGAGCAAGAGAATGCTATGAACTGCCTCTCCATTCTGAAACGATCACTGCTGGGTCAGCGTGTCTATCCTCACCCATGAGACTGCTTTATAAACTTTTCCATTACGATCCCTTATTTTCTACTTTCTGATTTACGACATTTGTTTTACTGATTCTTCTGAGCCCAACCAATTCAATCATACCCTTGCCTCATCCCTGAATGTTTAACTCTGTTCTTTAGCTTTCAGGAGGCACATTAAGCCAGTTGTCCCTGATATCATGATATCAACTATTTCATTTTATTTTATTTTATTTTATTTTATTTTATTTTATTTTGTTTTTAGAATCGAGAGTCTTTATTAAAAGACAAAAAAAAAATATTTATGGCTTGTTGTTTTTTTCTGTTCATTACCTGGTGTTCAATTACCAAGATTTTAACATACCATAGATGGCGAAATGTATTTACTTTGGATTCTCTAAAGTATAAATCAACATTGACTTCTAGTTTAGGGTGAAGAAAATAATTCAGATCTATGAAAGTGTTTGGATACTTTGGAAAGAAAACTCAGTTCTAAAGCAAATTTTCATAAGTTCAAAACTACACTGTAAAAATACGCCCTTTAAATTGTAAATTAGGCTGCCAGGTTGAAATCTGTCAAGGGCAGGCGACAGGGCAAGAACAAGAAATTTGAATTGGCTAGGGCTTTATCAGACATCCAGTCTCGTTAAAAGTGCATAAAATCAATGAGCAAAGCACTTATATTAATAAGATATAACATGTTATAATAAATATGGAGAGTTAAAGGCATTCTGTGTTCACTATTTCACTTAATTCTCAATACAACACTGAGAGGTAAATTTTCTCATGACTAATTTACATATTAGAAACCCAAAGCTTAGAGAAATTGAACAATTTGCTCCAACTCACACAGGTAATCAATTGTAAAGTTCAAGTTCAATTTAGATTTTCTGGGTCCAAAGTATATTCTTTTTTAAAAATAGTGACTGTGGTTTAGTAAAATGATTCATTCTTCACAATTTAAAGTATAAAGCTGAAATTTTCTTTTTGTGATTTTGAAAACATATAAAAGTCCAATATTAAACTAACTTATTCTTTGATGATTCAAATTTGTAAAATACAGTTCTTTTAATGTAGTAATATATTGATACGAAGATTTACTTTTCAGTAAGAGGAAGGCAGACTTTCTATTCCAAAGGTCACAAAGCTCTATAAACACCTCCTAAAACGCATATCATGTTCTCTTATATGAACTACATTAGGAACATTGCTTCAACACTCTAAACATACATATGTTTAAACTACATAGCACACAGCATCTATCCCTTGTCAGGTGTCTCCAAACCTTTTGACTTCCTACCCGAGAGTACTGCTGAATTCTATTTTTAGAGCCTTGTCTGTTGAAAGAAACACAATGTAGCAGTAGTGGAAAATACAGTTAGAATGTATTAAGGGAAGTAACTGGAAAATAGTTTCAGTACTACAAGGCCAATTCATGCAAAACTGATTAAAATAGTCATTATAACAATTATTATTAAGGTTGTTAGAATTGTCGTCAAGAAATACTACTGTATTCTAGAGTGGGAGTGGGTTAGTGTTTTGAAAAAATATATAATTATCTGAAACTAAAGATTGTGAGATATTTTAATTGCTTATAACTCAAATTATGCACTGTTGAAAAATATCTTTTTCCTATACAGGTTCAACATAATATATAGTTCACAGAGGCTCTTGTTACTATCATTTAAAATGATATATCGTGCTTATTAAACTGAACTGTGGTAATTTAGGAGAAGGAAAGAAATGATTTTAACTCGTTGCCCTCATTTGAAAATACATTGTTGGCTTCATTTTTGTATCAACCGAAAAAATTAGCATTATAGCAATACATACTAATAAAATGAATAGAAATGATGATTACTTCTACAATTCGGGAAGTAAGGAAATTACTCAATTCTTCCACGGAAATAATCCTTAGGCTTAACTACTGAATATTGAGATATAACTGGAGTAATTAGACTTACCTTTAGGAAATATTTAAATATTATGCAACAAGTTACATGTGGTACCATTTGATGTAATCAACTTGGTAAGTCATACACTGATTATTATTACTAATTTAAGTATCAGATAACATTTATAAAGGACTAACCAAGCTTATCATCAAATTCAGGTAAAAAATAATTTGGCTCTTTCCAGAGACCTGAATGTAATGATTTGAAAATTGTTATTTGATGAGACAAAACTATTTGGGGGATCAGATTTAATCTGAATCAGGTTAACTCACCTGGTCTGATAGTGCTACTTCCATGTATTCGATGTATATCTAGATGTCAGTTTGTTTCTTAATCATAATCTCCCATTTCACTGTCATTTCTACTTTGAGAAGCAAGTAAAAAAGATGGTACTATGCGAGCTCTTCCTCTGAACAATGGAGAGTTATATATTTTAACACCATATCCAGCAAGTATTTCCACTTTCTAGTTGTAAAAGTAAATTAATTTAGTCTTCAAATCCAGGGAGTATTGATAACTGAACATAATACCCACAATTGAATGAACTAGTAGACTGCAAATGAATTCCTAGTTCCAATGTTGGGGATGTTGCAAGGGTAATATGGAATCCAGCAATATCATTGCATAGTTCAAATTTCTATTCCTTATTATTCCACAGAAATAATATCAGAAAAACATGATACAAAATATACACAATGACATCAAGTACAGCTTTAAATTAAAACCCTTTTCTTGTATATGTTTTTAAGTCAGTACAGGAATACATTTCTTAAAAAAAAGGTATCTGAGAATTTCATCTTCTCATTTTCCAAGACTGGTTTATTGATTTGCCATGAAGAACAGAATAGTCAGATAGAAAAAATATGCTATAATGTATTTAAGTTCAATTATTAAATTAAATTAGATCTAATGAGTATCATTGAAACCAGTGCCACAAATAGTGTTAGTCTCTTGTATTTTACAGGGATGTCTACTAAGATGCCATAAGAATATCATCTTACTTATTAGTGTTATTAGTAATATAAAAAAAGAAGTATGCTTCATGCAAATAATATATTCAGCCAGTTTTAAAGCTGCCATCATTCACATATATTCTTGAAGATAAATATTTCAATTGAAAATGTTGCTTTTTCATCCATGAAGAAAATGTAATTTTACGCATAACTGGAGCTCCCATAGATTTTAGATCTATGTCTAATCAGATTTGGAATTGGAGATATGATTATAGATTGTTTTGTTTATTTTAAAATATCCTATACAGTGTCATTCAATTGTTCCATGTAATTTAAAACACTCAGTTCAATGATTTAAGTTTCTGGTACTGTTGAAGTACCAAATGTATATAGCATATATATGAATGTATATCAGAAGTTAGAAATTCAAATATTCTGAGAAAGAAGAGATTCTGAGTAAGGTCTTCTGATTAGTTATGATGGGTGGGTCATGAATTATTTCCCATCTGAAGCACAGTATTTAGGGCACTCAAAAAGGACACATTCAATTTATATAATAAAATATACATTTCACTTGAAAGAAGATTACATGGAAGGTGGTGGGCAGTTTGAAATCTGATTTTTTTTCAAAGTTTATATTTGGAATCATGTATCCACAATGACGATTATGCCCAACTTTCTTGTGGCATCAGAAAGAGATGATTCTGCCATTACATGTACAATTAATTTCTAATCAGTTATGTATTGTTTAGTCTTCTAGGACAATATGTACAGTTTTATTTTGGAGACTAAGGGACTTTGTAGGTATTTGGTCATGAGCTCATAAATCAGTGTTTATGAGTTTGGATCCTATATAGTTTGATACCACTTACAAATTAAAGGCAAGAAAGAGAAATAATTCAAACCCTGTGTCTAAACAAAACTGTATCTTTACAACAACCAAGACAATCAAAGTAAATATAGATGCATAGTTGATAGAATGTTGTAGATGAGACACATATAGCAAATATACAATGAGAATGTGATATCCATATGAAATAAAAGCATTCAGTTGTATAAATAAAATGATTAGGAATAAATGTCAATAAGTAGATTCTAAAATTAACATAAATATGCATAAAAATTGCCCTATATGCTAGATTTCTTGTTGCAAAATAAAGAGGTTCTCAGAAGATGACTGAAGTTCTTCTAGGGTGATATATCATGATGGAATGGTAATTACACACTGTATGCCACATCATGTGAAAGAGAGAATTTATTTGACAATCCCATATAAATGCATAGCCACTATCATATACCTTTGTAACATCATGTTCAGAACTTCAAAACATTTTTTATGAAAGCAATCCCTATAGATAGTTTGAAAATTCTCCCTGAGTTCTAAATGTCAGTAACCACAGTTCCTTGTCATTCTCATTTTATCCTTTTCCAAACAGTATCTAAAGAGTGGTTTAGTGACAATTATTTTGACTACTTGCATTGCAATTATGTTTGCAATATTGACAAATTATGCTACTTTGTCATAAGTACTTTAAATAATTACAGTGCTTGTCAGATATCTCTAAATCAGATTATTTCATGCAAAAGTAAACTTAGTGTATCCATACTCAAATCATATTATATTCTGTCCTTGATATGACATCACATCACTTTGGTTGACAGATTATAACATTACAGATAAAGAAGCCTATTTTATCAGAGGATTATGCCTGTCATGGTATAGTAGATTTAGTGTCACTCACTTGCAACTAGTAACATTCTTTTTGCAAGTTTGGGGAGATATGGATAAGGCTAGATGACAGAATATTACAAACAGTTTGCATCCTTCAGTACCTAAATATGGATGGGCATGTGAGTTGTTTACATTTTAAAATTTCGTATTTGAGTTTCTGAGCCTCCACTTGAAAGATGAGGTGTATGTCTGTGATAGAAATATTTCCACCTATCTTTTCTGGTTATTAAACTAGCTTATAAATTGGAGAAAACACTTGCCACTTCTTGTCAGTGCTATGATAGCAAGAAGACACTTCTTTTTAAAGAAGTAGGATTCATATTTCCCAACAAGAGAGTATATATAATGCTAGCATGTAATGACTATCAAGATATTCAATATTTATAATACTATCAATGCAGTCTTGACATATATATATATATATATATATATATATAAATGTATCAGAAAACACAAAAGCTGTAGATGTTATATGTGCATCTTAGTATGGTTTCTCCATACTACCTATAAGGTACAAATATGCAAATCAAATTTAACATATCCAAAATCAAATTCCATATCTTCCTTCACTACCAATAAAAGTTCCACTTACAGCCTTTTCCTATTTCAATTAATGTTTAATTAATGGTAACTCTTTCTCACTCCCTGCATCATCTTATCCATTAACAAATTTTTTTGGGTTTACCATCTCTCTCTCTCTTTCAATATATACTAACCTATGCCTCTTATATATCGAGAGAGAGAGAAAGAGATATCTATATATTCTTTATATATATATATATATCTTCTATGTTTAAATAGCTTCTCTTATTACAACTTCCACTATTTTAAACATGTCTTAATTGGTTTGAGCTGCTGTAACAAAATACCATAAACTGGATTGTATATAAACAACAGAAACTTATTTCTTATAGTTCTGGAGGCTGAGAATTCCAAGCACAAGCCACCACAAGATTCAGTCTCTGGTAAAGGCCTACTTTCTTTTCCACAGTGGCACCTTCTTTCTGTGTCTTCACATGGTGGAAGGGGTGAGCTAGGTCTCTGAGATCTCTTTTATAAGGACATTATTTATATTCATAAAGACTCCTTCCTCATGGTTTAATCACCTCCCAAAGGCCCCACCTCCTAAAATCATCACATTAGTAATTAACTTTTAATGTATACATTTGGGGGGCATAAACACTCAGACGATAGCACATCATGATGCAAGAGACCATCATTCTTGATTGACTTATAGCCTATTAGCTGATCTATCTACTCCTACCCTTGCCAAATCCCCACCTCTACCTACATATACGGTCTAGTATTCACAGGGCAAAAAAAGAGACCCAATTACATTTAAGTCATATCTTATCGTTACTATGGCTCTCAATCTCACTTAGCATGTAAATGGATATCCTTACAATGACCTAAAAACTAGAAAAATATCTTTCCTTACTTCTCTGACGTCATATCCCACTACTTTTTTCCTTTATTCTATTTCCTCTAACTACAGCCTTCCTTGATGTTCTTCAATATCAGTCTCCTCAATTTTGGGCTTTTGCATTTTCTATTATTCATTCTGTAATGCCAAGATAAAATTAACATTTACCTTTTTAAATTATGCCCAATAAAAAGAGAGACGCTTCATGTTAATTTGCTTTTGTATTCGGGTATACCTAGAATCATGCCACAGAAACTAGAGTGAAGCTTCTTAAGTTACCAGAGAACAGCTTACACCTTGGTAAAACAGTTCTACAGATTTATAGTTCATGCAAAAACATGGTTATGCTATACTGTAATACAGAGTAGAGCATTAAAATGCATAAACTTTGGGTACATTGAGTATCTTCGTGGAGTATACCTATGAATAATAATATTTAGAAATTAATTGTAGAGAGGTGTTGTTAATTCAAAATAATTTATTTAGAAGAGTTAAAGAAATGGAAGACTTTTGAGTGAGCATAAGCAGGAGAGAGGAGAAAGTGTCTATTGTAATTAGTTAACCTTTGAGATTGACGACTTTTATAAAATCTAGAGGGGATCATGCATAGTATATACATAAGAAATAAAAACCTTGTTCTCTTAATTTCTTAGATTTTCAAAATACTAATATTTATTTAGATATTGCTACTTTTGTTAGATGAATGAATCAGTATGCTTTAGTAACAATATCCTAAGTATTATTAGGAATCTACAGAGTTGGTTACCCTTAATTAGGAAAATTATGTAGGAGCATCATGAGAAGCATGTTGTATGTTCTTCAGGTGTTTTTCTTTTTGCATTTTTCACCAAACACAATCCAGAATGAAATTAAATATACAAAATAAATCAAGAATCAATCTGCATTTAACATAAGTAAAAAGAACTTTAAGTCCTTTAGATAAATGCTTGTGGGAGATAATCCAACTTATTATTTAATATGAGGAATAGCTCTCATATGTCAAATAGGTACTTCTTTTCAAGAGTTAGTTTAGAAAGTAAAAAGAAATTTAAAATTTTCTTTTGTATGGAATTCTCTTTTTAAGATATTAAAAATATTAAAACCTGCAGCTAAATATCTGAACTAGGTATAGTAGCATTTGCATTTTTGAAGAAGGCTCTTATCTCACCAGTGCTTATTAATGAACCCCAGGCACAGTTAAATAGACACTGGCATTTCTTCTATGCTGTTAAAAAGAACTGTGCAGTATATTTGAAAGTGTATTTTCTTAAAAATTCCTATTGTAGAGTGCATGGCCTCCTACTGCATGAGGCAAATGATGATAATGACAATCATCAAAGTTGTAATACTTCAAGTCTTATTAAAGTTGACTCCAGATAAAAGAAGACACTGTGCACTATTGGTTGGCATATGATTACATTTTTTTCTGCTTTGGAGTTTTTATTCTTGTGGTTTATTCAGTATAAGGCTGTTAAGTCAATCTCCACAGCTTTAAATATTATGAGACTGTGTTTTACTTCTATAAATGTAGATCATAAAAGGCATAGGTTAGCATAAAGGACCTGAAGGTCAAAAGAAAATTTTAGTTAGAACTGTAAGACATCAAAACTTAGGACCTAAGCTTAACCTAGTCTGTGTTAAACTACTATTTAAATATGATTTGAATATATCATTTATACATTTTAGTAGATGAATAATGATATCTTTTTCATATACTTACAATATAATTTTATGTGAGCCAAAGATATAATAGTAGCCTACTTTTTCAAATACTGCCAATTTGAACAACTAAGGAACACAGAATTTTATTTTAACTGAGTTATAAAAGAAGGTTTTAGATAATTGCTGATTGGTTTATATAAAAATAAACCACCTTAAACTTCATATGGAACCAAAAGAACGCCTGCATAGCCAAGTCATTTCTAAGCAAAAAGAAAAAAGCTGGAGGCATCACACTACCTGACTTCAAACTATACTACAAGGCTGCAGTAATCAAAACAGTATGGTACTGGTACCAAAGAAGAGATATAGACTAATTGAACACAACAGAGGCCTCGGAGGCAACGCCACACATCTACAACAATCTGATCTTTGAGAAACCTCACAAAAACAAGCAATGGGGAAAGGATCCCTGTTTAATAAATGGTGTTGGAAAAACTGGCTAGCCATGTACAGAAAGCAGAAACTGGACCCCTTTCTGACAATTTACACTAAAATTAACTCCAGATGGATTAAAGACTTAAACATAAGAACTAACACCATAAAAACCCTAGAAGAAAATCTAGGCAAAAACATTCAGGACATAGGCAAAGGCAAGGACTTCATGACTAAAACACCAAAAGCATTGACAACAAAAGCCAAAGTAGACAAATGGGATCTAATTAAACTCCAGAGCTTCTCCACAGCAAAAGAAACAATCATTAGAATGAACTGGCAACCAACAGAATGGGAAAAAATTTTTGCAATCTACCCATCTAATATCTAGAATCTACAAAGAACTAAAACAGATTTACAAGAAAAAAAAAAAACCATTCAAAAGTGGGCCAAGGATATGAACAGACACTTTTCAAAAGAAAACATTTATGTGGCCAACAACCTATGAAAAAATGCTCGTCATCACAGGCCCTTAGAGAAATGTAAATCAAAACCACATTGAGATACCACTTCACGCCAGTTAGAATGGCGATCATTAAAAAATCTGGACACAACAGATGCTGGAGAGGATGTGGAGAAATACGAACACTTTTACACTGTTGGTGGGAGTGTAAATTAGTTCAACCATTGTGGAAGATAGTGTGACAATTCCTCAAGGACCTATAAATAGAAATTCCATTTGACCCAGCAATCCCATTACTAGGTATATATCCAAAAGACTGTAAATTGTTCTATTATAAAGATGCATGCACACATATGTTCATTGTGGCACTGTTTATAATAGCAAAGACCTGGAACCAACCCAGATGCTTATCAATGATAGACTGGACAAGGAAATGTGGCACATGTACACCATGGAATACTATGCAGCCATAAAAGATGATGAGTTCATGACCTTTGTAGGGACATGGAAGAATCTGGAAAACATCATTCTCAGTAAACTGACACAAGAACAGAAAATCAAACACCGCATGTTCTCACTCATAGGTGGGTGTTGAACAACGAGAACACATGGACACAGGGAGAGAAGCATCCCACAATGGGGTCTGTTGTGGGATACTAGGGGTGGGACAGCAGGGGGTAGGGAGTTGGGGAGGGATAACATGGGGAGAAATGCCAGATATAGGTGATGGGGATGGAGACAGCAAACCACATTGCCATGAATGTACCTATGCAACAATCCTGCATATTCTGAACATGTACCCCAGAACCTAAAGTGTAATAAATAAATATACATATATATATATATAAATGACAGATATATAGAAAAATAAATAAATAAAAATAATTCATTTAAAACTAGATTTATAAAATCTTCTGAAGGAAACCACACCAAAAAGCAAACCTCAGATTCTTTCCAAGGAATTAATGTTTTATTTTGCTACAGAGCTTTTCTTTCTTCAAACCTAGAAGAATATTTGTTCCCTCTGGTTATAGTTTCTTAGAGCAGAAGTAATGTATTCTTGCATACACAATTAGTTATTTGTGATGTTTTACATGCTTATTATGGCAATGCTAGCTTATTTGCAAAAAGAAAAACAGTCTGAACTAATAGTGGTGGGATTCTATTCTCACTGGATATGATCAAGAATCATTATTAGCTGCCTAGTCTTTTGTAAGATCATTACAGACTTATCAATATTTTCTCATAATATCTTCTATTTAATTAATCTGAAGGATAAAGTATTGATGTATTCTCCTATTGTTTAAAGTTTAACCTTGAAACATCATTTTTATGTTTTACACTTAGAAATGAAGAAAATATTTATGGGGATCATTAATTTAATCTGGTATGCATTTATAAGCCATGGATAAAGATCAGCTATCCCCTTATGTCTATAGCAGACGGGAAATTAGCATATTCATTAATTGTATTTCTCCTTCCATTTATATTCCCAAACTAATTATACTAATTTGACTTAATTATGCATATTATATTCATTTGTGCCAGTAACAGGACAAAAAGACACATTTAAATATAATACCTTAGGTATATATTTAAATATAATACTGTAGATATTATATATATGAAGCAAAACCAATAGAATATATATATATGTGTTATATATGTATAACATATACTATAGATAATATATATAAAACATATAAAATATACTCAATGTATACATATAAGCTTCAGATTCTTAATAAATCTGAGTAAGTTCTAAGATTTATTATAGGAATTGGCTTACATGATTGTGGGGCTGTCTTAGAAAGTCCAATATCCATAAGTCAGGTAGTCAGTGAAGGCAATCTAGATCTCAGGTGCATGGGCCACAGACAATATATTTTCTCACTCTTTTCGCTCACTCTGTCTCTCATTCTTACTCACTTTCTCTGTCTTTCTTTCTTTCTCTCTCTGTCAGTCTCTGCAAAGCTTTATCCTTGTTTTTAGGGACTTCCAATAGAATTAATCAGATCCACCTAGATTATCCAGAGCAATCTACTTTACTTAAAGTCAACTGATTAGGGACTTTACATCAGCAAAACAATTTCACAGCAGCATCTAAATTAATGTTTGATTGAGTAAATGGGAAATGCAGCTGAACCAAGGTGAAATGTTAAAATATATATAAAAATCTATTACCATTTTAAAATATCATCATAATTAAGGCTTTTTAAATGCAAAATATTCCACAAAGTACCCAGGGAATACATTCTTTCCCACCCTGAGTCACAGTACAAACAAATAACTCCACCGACAAAGGAAGAAGATAAATATAGTTAAAGGATTCAGTGATAAAACATTAAGTAAGAAATAGTATATCAAAATACACAAAGGAGAATTTGATTTTCAGTAGAGATAACTCAGTTTGATTTAGAAAAAAACATTCTCAGAAAACAATTAGAAAAGCTGTACAAAAATATTTTAATATATTTTTAAGATATGAATGAGCTACTAAAGCATCAAGAATATGAAAATCCAATATTCAGAAACAAAGGGAAAATCTGAATGGTATGTAAGGCACTTCACTTTTCTTTCCTTCTCAGTGCATTAATCAACCATTACCAGATTTCTATAGGCTGAAAACCCATCATAATTTTTATCAGTTTCATAAAGCTGCGAAAGACAACTAGAATTCAAGGCCCAGCCAAAAGAAGAGTCTCTTTTAACCACCCCAGGCTTTCATTGTATGCTTTTAAGGGCTACACTCTAAGTAAAGGAAGAACTGGGTACAGAAAAGACCTTTCAATATACTAAAGCCAGCTATTAATCAGATCAGTCACTTAATATATAGTTGTGACATGCCCATATTCTAACTGGAAGAAAGAAGCTAACATAAATCCTCTTTGAGGCAAGACTAGAATTCTAAATCTTCAAATATCTCTACAGTATTTCATACACAATGTCTGGCATGTAATAAAATGAACATACATACTGAGATATAATACCAGGCAACCAATATCAATAAAAAACTATATGACAGAAATAGATGTAAAGAAGTTGTAGATGTTGAGATTACCAGACACAAACATTAAAATAACTGTTAACAATATGAGTGTATTAGTCCGGGTTCTCTAGAGGGACAGAACTAATAGAATATATGTGTGTGTGTGTGTGTGTATATATATACATACATATATATATATGAGTTTATTAAGTGTTAACATACATGATCACAAGGTCTCACAATAGGCTTTCCACAAACTGAGGAGAGAAGACAGCCAGACTAAGTCCCAAAACTAAAGAACTTGGAGTCCCATGTTCGAGGGCAGGAAGCACTGAGCACAGCAGAAAGATGTAGGCTGAGAGACTATGCCAGTCTCTCATTTTCACGTTTTCCTGCCTGCTTTATATTTGCTGGCAGCTGATTAGATGGTTAACAATACTTAAATGTTGATATGAAGTCAATAAATTTTGTGTCACATAATAAAGGAAAAAGTAAATAAAATGAAGATATTTTCTTAGTATAAGTGGATAGATGCACAAACATGCTTTTGACAAAAGGAGGAAATGCTCATGACAATTACAGTCACCTTTTCTGCAGCTGGTCACGTGGTCATTGTAGCTGGTATTGATGACTACCTTCTTCTATTACCCATTCTGAATTCCCTTTGCATTCAGCAAGCACCTCAGCAGGTTGTGCTTTCATTCTGGGTTGAGTGACCCAAACCTTCATTCCTGAAGGGTCTGAGCCATTTGTAGTCCTGCCTGGCTTGGGCTGTTGTAGTTTCCCATTAACCTTAATCACAGGGCATGGTAATACTAAGAGATGCCCTAATAGATCTCCTGTATTCCATGCATACACTTCCTTACCTCTGTTGTGAAGTAGTAGACTGATTTCATCTTGTAGTCCAGGTCAATCACTCCAGCCAACACTGTAATTCCCTTCTTAGCCTTGTGTCTTCTGGTGGCAGAGTTCCTCCCTCTGGAACTAAGACCTGTAGGACAGCAAAATGTAATGTCACAGGAACAGGAAGCAAAAATTTTGCCAGTGGTTCACTAGGGGTTATGGTGAGTGTTGCCACTTCCACTTCCACTTCTTGAATCCTGGACCTGTGAATCCTAGCTATGGAAGAAACAGTACTGTATGTTGGATGCTAATTCAGAGCATACATGGCCTTCTGGAGAACTTTGCACCAGCTCTGCAAAGTATTGTTGCCTAATTGGCATTGTAATTGTGACTTCAAAAGGCCATTCTACTGTTCTATTCATACAGCTACTTCAGGATGATGGGGAATACGGTAAGACAAGTGAATTCTATGAGCATGGGCCCACTGCCACACTTCTTTAGCTGTAAAGTTAGTGACTTGGTCAAAGACAGTGTTGTGTGGAATACCATGATGGTGGATAAGGCATTCTGTGAGTCCACAGATGGTAGTCTTGGCAGAACCATTGCATGCAGGATACACAAACCCATATCCAGTAAGTGTTTATTCCAGTGAGGACAAATCTCTTCCCTTTCCATGACAGAAGAGGTCCAATATAATCAACCTGGCACCAGATAGCTGGCTGATTACTCCGAGGAATGGTGTCATATCGAAGGCTCAGTGTTAGTCTCTGCTGCTGGAAAATTGAGCACTCTGCAGTGGCTGTAACCAAATCAGCCTTATTGAGTGGAAGTCCATGTTGCTGAACCCATGAGTAACCTCCATCCCTGTTACCACGGCCACTTTCTTCATGGCCCCATTGGGCAATAACAGGGATGACTGGGGAAAGAGGATGAGTGCTATCCACAGAATCAGTCATCCTATCCACTTGATCATTAAAATCCTTTTCTGCTGAGGTCACCTGTTGGTGAGCACTCACATAGGATATGAATATCTTCTTTTTTATTTTTTTATTATTTTTTAATATGGAATGCTTCACGAATTTGTGTGTCATCCTTGCACAGGGGCCATGCTAATCTTCTCTGTATCATTCCAATTTTAGTATATGCACTGCCGAAGTGAGCACGGGATACAAATATATTCGTGGTTTTCGAACACACAGAGAAGTCCATCTGCATATCTCTTCTCCAAGTTTCTTTGTCACCAATTTTCCACTTTTGAGTGGTCCCTGCATTTATTGTGCAAAACCATCTATAAACCTGTCCCTAGTCTTCTCTTCCTCTGTCAACCACTTGTAGGGAACTCCCCATGATGCCATCAGTGCAGGCTGGTAAAGACAAGTCAGGGTGGCAGGAGTGGAAACCATTGGCTTTTGAGACACTTCTTCATATAACTTACTTGTGCCTTCAGGATATGCTCAGGCCTGATCACGGATATACCATTTCCATTTGATGATGGAATGCTGCTATGCATGACCCACTTTATGGCTAGATGGGTCAGAAAGCACCCAGTTCATGATAGGCAGTTCAGGTTGCATGGTAACTTGATGACATATAGTCAAATGTTGAGTTTCCAACAAAGCCCAATATCAGGCCAAGAGCTGTCTCATGAAAGAGAGTAGTTATGTGCAGAAGATGGCGGGGCCTTGCTCCAAAATCCTAGAGGCATCTGCTGTGATTCACCTGTGGGGGCCTGCCAAAGGCTCCAAAGAGCATTCCTGTCTGACACTGACACCTGAAGCACCAAGGGATGGAGGTTACTCATGGGTTCAGCAACATGGACTTCCTCTCAATAAAGCTTATTGTCTCAGGCAGTGCAGGGTTTATCTCTTCAGACAAAGGTAGAAAGGCTGATGGCAGCTTGGGTTGGGGAGGGGATGTTGCCACTACTGGAGATGGGAAAGTTTTTTTCTTCTGGCAAAAAAGGTTCTTCAGAGTTTACTATCTCAGTGTCTGCAGCTTTATCAGGGTCCTCCCACACATATCCCCATTCCAAGTTGCAGGGTCCCATTGTTTTTCAATCAATAACCTCACTTTAACAATAGACACCTGGTGAGGCTGTGCATGCATCTTTCATTGCAGGTCAGCCACTGGCATGATAACAGCTTGTGTTTTTTATTCCACAATTTCAGCCATTTCTCTACAGGAGACAAGACTCCCATTCAGGGCGGTCTTAGCAGATTTGAGGCGCAGTATGTGTTTCTGAAGCTGGGAGACAGAATTCCTGACTTCATCATTTTCTTTCATCATTTTGTCCACTGAACTTTGGGGCAACCATTAAGCTTCATTATGTTTCTTGGTTCTCCACATGTGGTCATAGGTATTATGTATAGAGTCAGTAAACTCCTTGCTCTCACAAGCGGTGAATCAAGAGTGTCAAATGCATTAATTTTGCATAACTCTCTAAACAGTTCATGCCAAGGACTATCAGTGTTATCCATACTATTAGAAGTATATTCCTTAGCATTTTTGGGTATAATCATATTAAGCGGCCAACTCCAGAAACCCCAAAACCAATGAAAGAACTCCATCCTTAATATTCTGTTCCTTTAGAACCACTCCTGGTACCAAAATCTGTATTAGTCAGAGTTCTCTAGAGGAAAATAGCTAATAGGATATATATATATATATATATATATATATATATATATATAAAAGATTCAGCTTTATCCAACACTATGTTCTTTCCAACATTATCCCATGCAATACACACACACACATACACGCATACTCCTTTACTTATACATATGTGTATATATATATATATATATATATATACACACACACATATATGGGGATATATATATCATATATATAAAGGGGAGATATGTATAAGAGATAGATATATAAATATATATGATATATATATATACACACAAAGGGGAGTTTATTAAATATTAAATTACATGGTCCCCACCATAGACAGTCTGCAAGCTGAGGAGCAAGGAAAGCCAGTCCGAGTCCGAGTCCGAGTCCGAGTCCCAAAACTGAAGAACTTGCACTCCAATGTTTCAGGGCAGGAAGCATCCAACATGGGAGAAAGATGTAGGGTAGCAGGCTAGGACAGTCTCTCCTTTTCATGTTTTTCTGCCTGTTTTATATTAGCTAGCTGCTAATTAGATAGTTCCCATCCAATTAAGGGTGAGTCTGCCTTTCCCAGACCACTGATTTAAATGGTAATCTCCTTTGGCAACATCATCACAGACACACCCAGGATTGATACTTTGTATCCATTAATCCATATAAGTTGACACTCAGTATTAACCATCACAATGAGTAAGATGAGAATTTTTGCCTAGAATAAGAATTTGTAAATAAGAATCATATGGAGTCTTCCAGTTTCTGATCTAGTACATAAAATGATTCAAAGTTGCTACTTTATTCTAACAAGATCAAAGCTGAACACACTGAAAAAAACAAACAGACAAACAAACAAAGAATTTTTAGGCACATAAGACAAGTGAGATCACACGGCAAACGACTATTTCCAAAATCGGACCAATGTATGGGCAAATATGAAGAATGATGATATACAGAGCAGAAACCTCTGTGGGAACCAGATAGGTAAACCTGAACTGTAATTGAATTAAGTAATGGAGACCCAATAGGGGAAAGTCTGATTGTTAAAACCTCTAAGAGAGCCCATTCTAAAGTAGAGCCCCAAATTTCTGTAAATAGTTAAAACCTCTAAGAAAACCCATTCTAAAGTAGAGCCCAAAATTTTTGTGAGCCCTACCAGGTCATTACAATAAATATCAGAAAAAAACTTCCATGTGCTTCTTTCAATGGGAGGAGAAAATGAATGATTTTGAAATATACCAGAATATTCTGTTATTCTTAAAAACGTTTTCCTCAGGATGAGCTACTTTAAAAGAGTTTAAAACACTAGAGGTTTATCAGAACCTAACCAACCTGGGGGAAATGTAATTCCCAACTCAAAACCCATCTAGCCATTCTACTCCACCTAAGGCTAAGAAGAACTGGTAAAATTTATAGTCAAAGTTCACCCCAAAACTGAAACTTAATCACAGGACTCCAGAATGCTTCCTTTGCCCTCACTCCTTCCCAGTATTTTACAAAAAGCTTATTTATAGAAGTTCATTTTATTATTATTCATTTTATTATTGTTTTTAGTAGAAACAGGTTACCACAATGTCGCCCAGGCTGCTTTCATACTCCTAGGTTCAAGTAATTCTCCTGCCTTGATATCCCAAAGTGCTGGGATTATAGGCATCAGGCACCATGACTGGCCAGTAGTTCATTTTTACCCAATCCACCATGAACCACATTTTAACAAAAAATTACAAAGCATACTAAAATGTAAAAACAAAGAAACAAAAAACAGTTTTAAAAAATGGAAAAGCCATCAAGACCAGAGTCAGATATGGCAGTGTTATTACCTGAATAAGCCTTCATGAATAGGATTAGTGCCCTTACATGAGGTTTCAGAGAGACCATCTACCTCTTTCATCATATGAGGTTAAGACAAGAAGAAGGTCATGTATAAGACCAGGAGGGAAGACTTCATCAGTCACTACATCTACCAGCACCTTGATCATGGACTTCTAAGCCCTGAGAACTGTAAGAAATAAATGCCTGTAGTTTAGAAAATATCAGTTTATGGTATTTTGTTATAGCAGTCCAAGTATACTGAGATAATTAGTAATGTTGAGGATGTTGAAAGGTTCAACCCAGAAACTTATAATAATTTACCATTAACATGGTAAAAGCTTTAATGAAAAAGGTAGACAACACATAAGATCAAATGGATATGTAAGCAGAGAGATGGAAAATTTAAGGGATAGCTAAAAGGAAATGATAGAGATTAAGATTAAAAAACACTGTAACAAAAGGAACAATTAAAAAAAAAAAACATGTAACAGATGTAATATGAGAACACCAAAGGGAAAATAAGGAAACAGAAAGGACATGTTTTTAAAAAATGGCCAAGAGCTCATTAAAAGTGAGGAAAGAAATGAACATACAGATTCAAGAAATCCAACTAAAATAAATCAAGAGAGAACCACAGGAAAACATATTATAATTAGCATATCTAAAATCAAAGATAAAGAAATAACTGCACAAGCACCAAGAGAAAAGTGATTTAACACATATAAGAGAGCTTCTGTTATATTATCACTGGATTTCTCAGGAGAAATATTGCAGCCCAGAAGGGTGATAATATTTTCAAAGTGCTGAAGAAAAAATAAAATCCTCAACAAAGAATTTTGTATCTGACCAAACTATCCCAGAAATGAGAAATTAAGACATTGTTAGATAAGCAAAAGCTAATGGAGTACATCACCACTAGGCCTGTTCTACACACACACACACATGCTAAAAGGTGTCCTTCAAGTGGAAATGCAAGAACAATAGACAGTAACATAAAGTTGTTCAAAAACTGTTTACCACCAGTAAAGGTAAATATGTGGCTAAATATATTAAAACATACTATTGTAATTTTGGTGCATATAATGTAAATGCCAAAGGCAAAAGTAACAATAAATCTATGTCAATGACTGTACAATATATAAAGATATAAGATATGACAAAAACAACATAAACTGAGGGTAACGTCAAGGTTGTAAAGGAGTGGAATTTTTGTATTGAATTGAAGTTAAGTTCTTGCCAATTTAAAACAGAATGCTATAATTTTAAGATGCCTTATGCCATTTTATAGTAACCATGATGTAATTATTTATAAAATATGTACAGAAGAAAATGAGCAGAGAATCAAATCATGTAAATAAAAAACTTTTACAAACACCAAACAAGTCAATAATATTGGATAGGAGAAACAAAAAGGCTATAAATAGACAGAAAACAATTAACAAAATTACAACAATAAGTCCTTTCTTTTTGAGAAATACTTCACAAGTAAATAGATTAAATACCCTAATCAAAAGACAGATTGACTGAGTGGATTAAAAAACAAGATCCAACTATATGCTGTGATCAAGAGACTCACTTTAGATTTAAGGACACATAGCCTGGACATGAAATAAGAGAAAAAGATGTTCCACAAAAGTAATAAACACGAAAAAGCAGGAATGGCTATACAAATAGTAGACAAATAGACTAATCAAAAACAGAAGAAACAGAGAAGGACATTACATAATGTTAAAAGGGTCAATTAACCAAGATATAGGAATTATAAATATTTATGCACCAAAGAAAAGATTTTCAAATGCATGAAGCATTCTTTTATAGAATTGAAGTGAGAAATAAACAACAGCATAAGAATAGTAGAATTCAATACCTCACTTTCAATAAGAGATAGAAAAACCAGATATTTCATATGGAACCAAAAAATAGACTGCATAGCCAAGACAATCCTTAGCAAAAAGAACAAAGCTGGAAGCATCATGCTACCTGACTTCAAACTATACTACAAGCCTACAGTAATCAAAACAGCATGGTACTGGTACCAAAACAGAGATATAGACTAATGGAACAGAACAGAGGCCTCGAAAGTAAAGCCACACATCTACAACCATCCGATCTTTGACAAACCTGACAAAAACAAGCAATGAGGAAAAGATTCCCTATTTAATAAATGATGTTGGGAAAACTGTCTAGCCTGGTGCAGAAAGCTGAAACTGGACCCCTTCCTTACACATTTTACAAAATTAACTCCAGGTGGATTAAAGATTTAAACATAAGACCTAACACCATAAAAACACTAGAAGAAAACCTAGGCAAAACCATTCAGGGCATAGGCATAGGCAAAGATTTCATGACTAAAACACCAAAAGCAATTGCAACAAAAGCCAAAATAGACAAATAGGATCTAATTAAAATTAAGAGCTTCTCCACAGCAAAAGAAACAATTACTAAACTGGCAACCAACAGAATGGGAAAACATTTTTGCAAGCTACCCATCTGACAAAGGGCTAATATCCAGAATCTACAAAGAACTAAAACAAATATGCAAGAAAAAACACACAATCCATCAAAAAGTGGGTGTACGATATGAAAAGACACTTTTCAAAAGAAGACATTTATGTGGCCAACAAACATATGCAAAAATGCTCATCACTGGTCATTAGAGAAATGCAAATCAAAACTGCATTGAGATACCACCTCACACCAGTTAGAATAGCAATCATTAAAAAATCTGGAGACAACAGAAGCTGGAGAGGATGTGGAGAAATAGGAATGCTTTTATACTGTTGGGAGTGTAAATTAGTTCAACCATTGTGGAAGACAGTGTGGCAATTCCTCAAGGATCTAGAAATAGAAATACCATTTGACCTAGCAATCCCATTATTGGGTATATACCCAAAGGATTATAAATCATGCTGTTATAAAGACACATGCACACGTATGTTGACTGCAGCACTGTTTACAATAGCAAAGACTTGGAACTAACCCAAATCCCCATCAATGATAGACTGGATAAAGAAAATGTGACACATATACACCATGGAATACTATGCAGCCATAAAAATGGATGAGTTCTTGTCCTTTGCAGAGACATGGATGAACCTGGAAACCATCATTCTCAGCAAACTGACACAAGAACAGAAAACTAAACACTGCATACTCTCACTCTTAAGTGGGTGTTGAACAATGAGAACACATGGACACAGGGAGGGGAACATCACACACTGGGGTCTGTTGGGGGGTGGGGAGGCTAGGGGAGGGACAGTAGGGGGTGGAGAGATTGGGGAGGGACAGCATTAGGAGAAATACCTAATGTAGGTGACAGGGGGATGGATGCAGCAAACCACCATGGCATGTGTATACCTATGTAACAATCCTCCATGATCTGCACATGTACCCCAGAAGTTAAAGTATAAAAAAAAATTAAATTACCACTCTGTGCATGGTAGCTTACACACATAATTCCAGCATTTTGGGAGGCCGAGGCAGGTGGATCACCTGAGATCAGGGGTTTGAGACCAGCCTGGCCAACATGATGAAACCTCATCTCTACTAAAAATATGACAATTAGCCAGGTGCGGTGGCATGCACCTGTAATCCCTAGCTACTTGGGAGGCTGTGGCAGGAGAATCCCTTGAACCCAGGATGTTACAGTGAGCCAAGATCATGCCATTGCATTCCAGCCTGGGAAACAGAGCAAGACTCAGTCACAAAAAAAAAAAAAAGAAGAATAATTAAGTGACCCAAAATGTAGGTTTTCCTGATAGTCTTTAAAATAGGCAATTTTAAAGAAAAGAAAAGAAAAACCAATATGTTGTGTGATAGCATCTCTATTGTAAATTGTGTCTCACAATATATACTTGGATGAATAATGAAAAAAAAAAGAATACTGCATAAAATTTAAAATAAAAGTATATATTAGGAGAATATATCTTATCTATCTTAGTTACTTACTTACCTAATTTAATTTGAGGGATGAGCCTTGCTGGCTGACTAATAATTTAAAATTTACTAATTTCATGTCACATCATTTTAACATCTGCTAGAAGAAAAGAAAAAGCAGGCACCCAAGTCTTAAGAGTTCTAGAAAAATTTAACCTTGAGAAATTCCATTCATTAAATTAAATTAATTGGGTTTTGAATAAGGAAAGAAAAGCTGAGATAGAAAAGGGGCTTTTTGGCTGGGCGTAGTGGCTCATGCCCATAATCCCAAGACATTGGGAGGTGAGGCAGGAGGATTGCTTGTCTCCAGGAGTTTTAAGACTAGCCTGGGCAACATGGAAAGACCTTGTCTCCACACAAAAATAAAAAATTAGTCTGGTATGGTGGTGAATGCCTGTAATTCTGGCTGCTCAGGAGGCTGAGGTGGGAGGATCACTTGAGCTCAGGTTGAGGCTGCAGTAAGCTGAGATCACACCACTCCAGTCAGCCTGGGTGACAGCGAGATCCTGTCTCAAAATAAAATAAAATAAAATTTAAAAATCCTTTTAAATTCATATGTATTCTTTAGATATGCCCAGTAACTCTTCTGTGTATTTAGGATCTACCTATTTTCTAGGAGTAAATATTACAGTAGAAATAAAATGCCTCTATAATTTCTTTTCTTTCTTTTTTTTTTTTGGCATTTTGAGGTGTTTATTTACACATAAACACAATTATCAAGTAAATATTTTAAAGCTAAAAATTTTACTTATTTCTTCTCCTCTGCTCAGGAATGGCATAGACCACAGGAATAGGAAAACTGGAGAGGGAAAACAGACAAAACTAAATGTGGCATTTGTATCACTAAAAAGTGAAGCTTTGATCTCTAGAATATAGTAAAAGCAGTAAGAGGTAGACCTTTTTAGCATGTCTCATGTTTCCTCACTTTTGGGCCCAGGACACCACTGTTACTTTTTTGTAAGGCTAGGAATTACATTTTTGAGAATCCACTTCTTTGTGAGGTTTTGAGAAAGAATTTGCCAATGAGAAAAATTTGCCAGAGAATCGGAAGAGGAAAATAAAGAGAATGCTATTAGTCTTTTCAGAGGTGTTTACAGCTTGATGTTTGGAAAAATAAGAGATTCAGAGTGGTTTTCCAACAATCTTTTAAAAATTTTACTTTAAGTTCTGGGATACATGTGCAGAATGGGCAGATTTGTTACATAGGTATACATACGCCATGGTGCTCCTGTCCTGTAAGTTCCCTCCCCTCACCTTCTTCCCCTCAACAGGCCCGGCGTGTGTTGTTCCCCTCCCTGTGTCCATGTGTTCTCATTGTTCATCTCACACTTATGAGTGCGAACATGTGGTGTTTGGTTTTCTGTTCCTGTGTTAGTTTGCTGTGGATGATGGCTTCTAGCTTCATCCATGTCCCTGCGAAGGACATGATTTAATTCCTTTTTATGGCTGCATAGTATCCCATGGTGTATATGTACCACACTTCATTTATCCAGTCTATCGTTGATGGGCATTTGGATTGGTTCCAAGTCTTTGCTATTGTAAACAGAGCTGCAATAAACAGACTTTATTCTAGTCATGTAGATAAAAACCACTCCTATGTTATTAGTACTGGGAAACTCTATTGATTCTTTAGCAAATTAATCAGGACTCATTTAGTAGTAAGAGACAGAAAAACAATTCATTTTAGGGGAAAAAAATCATAACTTATTGATACACATAGCTAGGATGGATACAAAGGTAAGTCACAAAATCCAGGAAGAACCGAACTGAAGTTGAGACTCAATGCCATCAGGACTCTCTTCATCTCTCTACTTGTCTGTGCTTCATTGATTGATTGATTTTCTGTTTTTACTTTTCACAAATAAAGTCTCTATTCTGGTTTGTTCCACAGCAAAGCAAATGGTGCATTAGGAGTGGAGAAAAGGGGCCAAAGGTTGTTTCCCCTTCTCTCTGCCCATTCACCAAGCTGCATAACTTCTTCAGTACAAAGAGTTTAGGTGTCAAGGATTAATCTTCTAAGTCTGGAGAGTTACAGCATTTACCTAACCAGATGACTTAGGTAAAGGAGACCAGCATGGCGGGACAAAACCTCCATCACACTTTCCAATTTTCATGAGGCTACTCTGAAGAGGTGAGAAAAAAAGTCTCCATCTCTAGTCGACCTAGACAGATTGGCAATCTCAAAGACCCACTGAAAGCTTTGCTTTGAAACTTTTAGGTAAAAATGGATGATTAAACATATATACACCCAATTTTAGTCCCCTCCAACCCCACCAAAAAAAAAAAAAAAAAAAACCCAAACAAAAAACAAACCTACCGGGAGAGATCCAAGATGGCCGATTAACAACAGCTCAGGATTGTAGCCCCCAGTGAAAGCGCAGAGAGTGAGTGGACGTCACACTTTCAGATGAATTTTTGTTGCCCACAGACTGGGAGATTCCCGGCGGAGGAGCCACACAGGTCGTCAGCACGACTTTTTTGGGCCGGCGCGGCTGTTTTGCCGGCGTCCCAGCACGGCGCTTCTCAGCGCGGAGCATATGGGACGGGGTGCCCTTTGAGTCCGGCTCGGCTGGTCCCATCCCCATAAGAACAGCAATTGGAAGCACTGAGGACTGAGAGTTTCACAGTAAGCACAGCTGAACTGGGAAGGTCCAGCTCTGCGAGGAAGGGGCGTCCGCCAAAGGAAAACTAAGAAACAGATAAAACTTTATCACTGGGCAGAGAGATCCAAGATGGCCGATGAACAACAGCTCAGGATTGTAGCTCCCAGTGAAAGCACAGAGAGCGAGTGGACGCCGCAATTTCAGACGAATTTCTGTGGACCACAAACTGGGAGATTCCCGGTGGAGGAGCCACACGTGTCGCCAGCGCGACTCTTTTGGCCGGCGCAGCTGTTTTGTCGGCACCCCGGCGTGGCGTGGCGCTTCTCAGTGCGGAGTATAGGCGACTGGGTGCCCTTTGAGTCGGGCTCGGCTGGTCCCACCCCCACAAGAACAGCAATTGGAAGCGCTGAGGACTGAGAGTTTCACAGCAAGCACAGCTGAACCCGGGAAGGCCAAGCTCTGTGGGGAAGGGGCATCCGCGAAAGGAAAACTAAGAAACAGAAAAAACTTCATCACCAACAAGCCGGACGTTCACTCAGACCCAATCTGAAAGTTGGCAATTACGAAGACGACAGGTGGATAAATCCACAAAAATGGGAAGAAACCACTGCAAAAAGGCTGAGAACACCCAAAATCAGAATGCCTCTCCTCTTACAGGGGATCACAGCTCCTCATCAGCAAGAGAACAAGGCATGACGGAGAATGAGTGTGACGAACTGACAGAATCAGGCTTCAGAAGGTGGATAATAAGAAACTTCTGTGAGCTAAAAGAACATGTACTAACCCAATGCAAAGAGACTAAGAATCTTGAAAGAAGATTTAACGAAATGCTAACGAGAATGGACAACTTAGAGAGGAATATAAGTGAATTGAGGGAGCTGAAAAACACAACACAAGAACTTTGTGAAGCATGCACAAGTTTCAACAGCTGAATTGACCAGGCAGAAGAAAGAATATCAGAGGTCAAAGATCAACTCAATGAAATAAAACGAGAAGGCAAGATTAGAGAAAAAAGGGTAAAAAGGAATGAACAAAGTCTCCAAGAAATATGGGACTATGTGAAAAGACCTAATCTACATTTGATAGGTGTACCT
>CAUYLG010013717.1:0-61092 GCA_963573385.1 Cacajao melanocephalus
CCTCCCTCCCTCCTTCCTTCCTTCCCTCCCTCCCTCCCTGCAATCTCTCCTGCTCTCTCCCCTATCTCCCTCTCTCTCTTTTCACATAGTTCTATGATACAAAATAGTACGAAAGGCTGTTGTCTGTGTGAGAGTACATCCGCTGTGGTCTAGCAAAATTTGAGTTCAAGAAACTCAACACTAACAGAGCCATCTGGGAATGAAGAGAAATGAAACTGGAATCTCTGGACTTTCATGGGAACACACGATTTTTATGCACAGAATTTGACGGGAATTTGTAGGAAAAAACAATAGAGACGCTAAAGTCACTCGACTCCCTCTTTCTGGGTTGGAAGGGCAGGTGCTACAACTAACAAGCATCACCTAATACAGCAGATGGGATAGGGCTGAGGTGCAAGGAAGGCTTTTAAAAAAAGACAGGAGCCAAACTTGGAAGAAAAATCACAGTTGGTGGCAGCAATCAATAATCAACAAGCTTCCCAGGAGGTCCCCCTGCACATGACTCAGCCTTTGCTTTTTTATTTTTATTTGTATTTTGTTGAGACAGGATCTTGCTCTGTTGCCAGTCTGGAGTGCAGTGGTGAGATCTTGGTTCACTGGAGCCTCCTTCTTGGCTCAAGCAGTTCTCCTGCCTCAGCCTCCAGAGTAGCTGGGACTACAGACACATGCCACTGTGCGTGGCTTACCTTTGTGTTTTTAGTAGAGATGGGGTTTCACCATGTTGCCTAGGTTGGCCTTGAACTCCTGGCCTCAAGTGATCCACCCACCTTGGCCTCCCAAAGTGCTGGGATTACGGGTATGAGCCACTGCACCCAGCAGCCTTTGCATTCTTATATTGGACCCTCCTCCTTCCCTGTGTTCCATCTCATTCTTCCCCTCTGCTCCTGGGGAGCACATCCTAGATAAATTATAACAGAGGTGCGTGAAGGGACACTTTCCAGATATTCCATGCGACGTTAGAGTATGAAGGTCAACTCAGGCAGGCATCACTGCACAAAGCTCATAAAATGTGGCAGATGCTTACCATGCACTGATAAATGCAAAATTGTTGCCTATTCAGCAACATCATTGAGTCTTGCAAACATTTTTGTTGAGTGAGTGACATTAAGAACCAGAATGCTATTTATAGCACAATACCATTTCTATAAATGAAAAACATACACTCACAAGGCAACACCATACAGTTTATAAACCACAGGCATAATTAAGGGCCATGTGTCAAACAGATTTCATGGGGCAACTGTGAGTTGTCAGGAGTGGAGATCTGGGGGTGAACAGGGAAGCAGCAAATTAACAAGGGAAGGATCTCACCGGAAGTGGTGGTGTGATTGTGAATAAGAAGCACAGTTAGCTCAATTCTTGGCACTGACATGCAAATTAGAACGACCACCAAAAAAAGTATGAATAATTAGGATTTAGCCAGGTGAACACAAAGGGATGGGGAAGAAGAGAAGAGTCCATCATTGGTTGGAGGTTAGAAACAACAGACTGGATCTACTTCAAGGTTTACACAGCTTGGCACCAGCACCATTGACAGCTGGATAATTCTTTGTCCTGGGGGACTAGCCTGCATGCTGTGTGATGTTGGGCAGCATCCCTGGGCTTGACCCACCAGCAGATGCCACGGGCACCCCCAGTGTGACAGCCAAAACTCCCTCCAGACATTGCTCCCTGTCCTCTCTGGGTGATGGAGAGGGAATCTCTCCTTTTGAGGATGACCAATCAAGGGAACTCAAGATGACATAAAGAGAGGAGACTGAAGAGTAGAGTCTAGGGTGTCTTACAAAAAACTTGGCATTTTATTTTTAACCATCTGCAGAATCCCAAGAGGGGATTTCATCATGTCGGCATTGGGAAGTGTTGCCTGGGTGCTTAGAGCTCTTCAATCACTTGAGGCCATGTTTCCCTTTTCTACCCAAATGAAAGAGCTGAAGTCATTCCATTACAACAGGGACTTTTTCATGACCTTCCCAGTATTTCCGAGGCTATCTGGAAGTGGATATTGGCAGTGATGGGACTTATATTCCCCAAGACACTTTCTCTCCAAATTCTGGCTCTTGGTGCAACCACTACGTCTTTCCTTCCGGCTTCATATCATCTGTGTTCAGAGCCCTGCCTTCATCATTCCCCTTGGTTCTCTTTGTCTCTTCTTTGTTAAACCTGTAGGCATTACATTCTTGTTAGTGACAGTGAGAGCACCGTAGACATCACAACATTGAACACCAGATCTTGCTGATTGTAAAACTCCCTTCACCATCCCTATCAAGAGGAATTGCTCCATGGTTCTTTTTCTTTAAGACCTAGGGTGCTATTGCCATCCTGGTCTATTTGAGGTTCTTTCCCATTTGTCTCCTCCCCTTTCAAGGACTGCTGCCAGGCAACAACTCCCAAACTCCTTTGTTCTGTCAGGCAAAGCAATTCTGCTCCCTTCTGATGCATTTTCCTGACATAGACACTGGGATAGACATCTTAGGTTTATCTTTCTTCCCTTTTGTATTACTCTGTTTTCATACTGCTATAAAGAACTACCCAAGACTGGGTAATTTATAAAGGAAAGAGGTTTAATTGACTCACAGTTCCACATGGCTGTGGAGGACTCAGGAAACTAACAATCATGGAGGAAGACAAAGGGGAAGTAAGGCGCCTTCTTCACAAGGCGGCAGGAAGGAGAAGTGCTGAGCAAAGGAGGAAGAGCCCCTTATAAAACCATCAGATCTCACAAGAACTCACTATCATGAGAACAGCATGGGGGAAACCACCGACATGATCCAATTACCTCCACCTAGTCTCTCCCTTGACATGTGGGAATCATGGGAATTACAATTCAAGATGAGATTTGGGTGGGGACACATCGCCTAACCATGTCACCTTCCCTCTTCTGTCTCTGCTGGTCCTAATCTCACAAATTTAGATGGCAGACAGAGAATGGAGAAAACCAACAGGAGAGTGAAATCATGGGACATACATAAAGATATGGCACAACCCTCAAAAACAGGAGAAAAGAGGTAAGGTGCAGGGGAGTGGGTATTGCTGGGGAAGGAAGCTGAGCATTTTTCACACGTGTGTGGCTTGGAGAAAGCAGATGTGCAGAGCTGAGGTCATTATCCACTAGATGTGGGCAAAACAGGGCTTGCCAGCCTAGATATGTGGTGTTTGAGATGCTGAATTCGTCAAAATGTAATAAGAATTTCTGAATTATAAAACTGTTGTATTGGGTGATTTCCCTTTAAAAAAAAATCTCACCATCTCTGGCTGACATCCTGCAGTGGGAACTCTCGGTTGAATTGATGCAGTGTGATTCGGCATGCAGTTCTAGGCACCAGTGTTCACATCTGCAACTCCCTAGCCCACGCTGCCTCAGCCATTAACTCACTGGCTAGACATTTGAGTGTGCAAATCCTCAGCCACTCCCATTCATCGTCAAGAGTTTATCAACGTGACCTTGCATATTAGCAGAGGATTTTAGAATTTAAAATATTGCCTTTCTATCATCATTACTTTTATCATGTGCATAAAGGTTCAAAGTTAATGCATTCTTTGCATATTTTCAAATTCATTGGGCTGCTTTCATCGGTTGACTTAGGTCTTCCATCGATTCAAAAAAGGTTTTCTTCTTCTTTTTTTTTGGTTGAATATGCTTGTCTTTTTTGGATGATTTCCTTTATATAGTCTTACTGAATCTCTTCTCCACAGTAAGACATAACGACAAACATATTATCATTTTTATTACATTAAACTATTCTCTTGAGTTTTGAACTTCCTGAGTTTTCTTCCGTTTCTCAGTCTTGATATTCTGCCGTATGTAACTTGACATTTTCCAGTTCCTAAGAAACTGAATCCACATCAGTGTAGGTTTTCATGCCTATGCAATTCACCATAATTTTACTCTATTTTGCATGCTTTTGCAATAATCCTGTTTCAGAAATAGCAATTATCTCTCCTCCAGGAGTCCTCATCCCTCTTTTGGATAAACAGTTTTTCTCTGTTGACAGGATTTGTTAAAAAGTGGGCTTAGTGGAGTGGACTACCATTGTTCTTTTTCTTTTCTTTCTTTCTTTTTTTTTTTTTGAGGCGGAGTCTCACTCTGTCATCCAGGCTGGAGTACAATGGTGCAGTCTCGGCTCACTGAAGCCTCTGCCTCTCTGGTTCAAGCAATTCTCCTGCCTCAGCCTCTGGAGTAGCTGGGATTATAGGCACTTGCCACCACACCCGAGTAATTTTTGTATTTTTAGTAGAAACGGGTTTCTCCATGTTGGCCAGATGGGGTTTCACCATGTTGGTGAAAGAGACCTCAAGTGATCTGCCCTCCTTGGCCTCCCAAAGTACAAGGCACGAGCCACTACACCCAGCCCATTGTTCTTTTTCTAGTCTTCTGGTTGTGTGAGTGTTCACCCCATGGTCAATTCTTCATTGAAACTCCTTGGGCATTAATGAGAATCCATTTTATTTCTCTTTTCTACTCTTTTTTTTCCCTCAGCTTTCTTGGTCCATTTGGGCTGCAATTATAAATTTCCTTAGACTGAAAAATGTATAAACAATAGAAATGTATTGCTCACACTTCTGACGGCTGGAAATTCAAGGTTAAGGTACCAGAAGATTTGGTATCTGATCAAGGTTCTCTGCTTCATAGACGGTGCCTTCTTGCTGTGTCCTTCCATGGTAGAAGGGACAAGGGAGCTCTCTGGGGTCCCTTTTATAAGAGCACCAATCCCATTCATGAGGCTCCAGCCTCACGACCTCATCAACTCCCAAAGGCCCTACCTCATAACACCATCTCCTTGGGAATTAGGATTTCAACATCTGAATTTGGGGATAACACAGACTTTCAGACCACAGCACTGGTTTACTGCTCTTTAGGATTGGGAGGAGGTGGTTTGCAGATTACTTCTCCACAACCCTTCATTTTTCTTCTGCCAAATTCTGAATGGGATGAATTCTGTGGAGTTTGGGTGATATTTTGGCATTCTGCCTAATTATATGGGTTTTCCTTGGAGATCTGTGGGTTTATATGCCCAGTCTCCTGCTACCATCCTACCTAGAAGTTTGTTCATATTTTTATATGAATGTTTATTTATATTATATGTGGAAATTGTATTTTTATTTTTATTCTGTGCCCAAAATACAGTAGAATACCCTAAATGTTTGTCTCTTAACTTGGAAAAGACATTCTATTTCCAGAATGAGACAAATTTTATTTGCTCTAGAAATAGCACCAACCTTTCTTAGTGCTGTCTGCTTTTCCAATATTCCTTTTTTTTTTTTTTTTTTGAGATAGAGTCTCACTCTGTCACCCATGCTAGAGTGCAGTGGCGTGATCTTGGCTCACGGCAACCTCTGCCTCCTGGATTCAAATGATTCTCCTGCCTCAGCCTCCCGAGTAGCTAGGATTACAGGCACGTGCCATAGTGCCCAGCTAAGTTTTGTATTTTTAGTAGAGACGGGGTTTCACCATGTTGGCCAGGCTGGTCTCGAACTCCTGACCTCAAGTGATGCACCTGACTTGGCCTCCCAAAGTGCTGGGAGTACAGGCGTGAGCCACCGCACCCAGCCTTTTCTGATATTTCTTATTAAACCTCTTATAGTTTTTATAAAACGTTGAACCCTAAAAGAAACAAATAACAGAATTTTAAACATTCCATGGTGCGAATAAACAGCAGACTGATGAAATATCTTGTTCTAGCTTTTCTACCTTCAAATATATACATCACATGATTCATTTTCGTTTATTTCCACTGTGACCATTTTAGTGTAAGCCTTTATCCTCAGCTTCCTGGCTCTACTGGAAGAATCCCCAGTTCTTCTCATTATGAACTTCCTCCAAACTGTTCTCCACTTATAACCCATCAAAGCCCTTGAAATAATAAATTACTCTCTATAATCTCTACTTTTTGTACTTAGAATAAGATAAAAATAATAATAATAAAATAACAATAAAGTACCAACACTTTCCCAAGTCTCACAAAGCCCTGTATAATCCTGTCCTTGTCCAACCTTCCGGCTCACACTGCGCTACTCTTTTGTTCCCGGGGAAAAGATAATTTTCTTGAACAGTAAATAACAGACAAGATGAATAGGAAAATATCCCCTTACACCCTTATGCCCAAGAGAAAATATGACAAGTTTTGATGAGATCCCTCTGGCAAAAAAGTTGCTAATGATGATGAAAACAAAAGGGAAAATTACTTCAACAAATGCAATTTGCTAAAGAGAAAAATAAAAGAAAAATAATTTTTGCAAGAGTGTTCTTTTCTCCAAATTGATGCAACATAGATGCCACTTGGCGTGTCCAATGCAATGACCTCTGTGGGCCAGGACACCGAGATGAAGACCTTGGGAAAAAGCGCTCCAGGGTTGGATCCCTAAGAAGATGATTACACAACATATAAATGTGGTTGATGCCTTTAACCACAAACAGCTGTCTCCTCCAGCTGTCCCTTTTCAACCACTGGGTGACGGTCAGCGGCTTGCAAATCCTAGGTGTGGTTTGTTCAGACAAGGGCATTCATCCGACTTTATTATAAACTAATCTTAGGAAGGGGCAAAGGCCATATTGAAACAAAAAGACCCAATATCTGAGAGGCCGCTTTCAAATCTTTCCCTGCCTTGGCTTTTGTGTTGTTTCCAGCTATTTTATTTTCCTAAGAATGGCTTCAGCAGCACCATCTGTTTCCCTATCAGTTGCAACACCAGGGCGTGAAGGCTGCACACATCTTCCATCCGATGCTGCAGGAGGCTCCCAATTGCACAAGAAACTTGAATGAATTCCCTACCCTGGAAAACCTGGAAGTGTGGATTCTCATTTGCAGAAAGAAGTGCGCATTGCTAGATATTATCAATACAAAAAGTGAAATCCACAAAAATATTTCAAAAGGCTATTTGTACCGGAGTCATCTGTTACCAATAATGCTGGTTTTTGAGATGAACGTTCATGCATTCTCAAGCATAGTGCATTCTTCTTTCTTTCAAGAAGGGAACATTTAGGAGAGACTGTCTTGAAGCCCAAGTTAATTGGGCTTTTGCTCATCTAACCTATAGGGAGTTCCTTCGGGGCCCGTTAAATGATAAGTAAATGCAATGAACACAAGCAAATATGTAAGGTATGGGTTTCAAAAATACAATTATATAGAATAAGGTTTATAGAGATATGGCTCAGCACCACAGCTCATGCCTGTAATCCCAACATTTTGGGAAACCAAGGTGGGAAGATCGTTTGAGCCCAGGGGTTCTCGACCAGCCTGGGCAACATAGTGAGGGCCTGTCTCTACAAAAATAAAAAATAAAAAAATTAGCTAGGCATGGTGGGATGTGCCAGTGGTCCCAGCTACTTTGGAGGCTGAGGCAGGAGGATTGCTTGAGAATTGGAGGTCAAGGCTGCCATGAGCTATGCTTGCGCCACTGCACTCCAGCCTGGGTGACAAGAGTGAGACTCTGTCTCCAGAAAAATTTAAAAATAAATAAGAAAATTAAAAGGTTTATAGTGATACAAGAAGGTGAGTTGTTTGTAATACAATTATTTCTCTCACTTTTATAACCATTTTGATATAGGATGTGCTCAATATCTCAACTTGAATGACATATTAACATATGACAATCATTTCCTTAAAGCAAATGGAAATAAGAATCGCAGCACGCTGGCCTGTGTCCTCAGTTCAGAAAGAAAGAGCGTACACTTCACCGTTCAAAACATGCGACATTGACACTACGCCAGCAGCCTGCACTCTGAGCTGTGGTTGCACTGACTCATAAACTCACAGAACTGGAGGGCGATGTAGCAAACACATGGTCAAGCGTCCCACAAGGCCTGTGAGCAGTATTCGCTAAAATCAGCATGGCTTGAGTTACAGGGATCTCTTTTGCAATTTGGTTGGCCTCCCAAGTTATGGAACTGAACATGTTTGCATAGGTTTCTAGAACAACAGGACGAGGGAGAAAACCTCAGGCCGAGCCATCTTTTTCCTCATTGTGTCTAGGAGTAAACGCATACATCCTAAAGTGCATTTGAGACTTTGCAGTGTCACAATTTCTTACTAGGAGCTTGAACTTCTAACCTCCTTCAAAAGATGTCTCAAGTATTGTGGCTGATCCAATAGAGGTCAAAACACAAAACGAGCTTAAAGGCAGCAAAACCCTGCCTACGGTATCTTAAGATCTAGTGGAGAATTAATACTTTAAAATAGATTGAGCAGTTTGAGACCTGGCTGGGCAACATGGTGAAACCCTATCTCTGCAAAAAAATATAAAAATTAGCTGGGCATTATGGTGAGCGTCTGTGGTCCCGGCTACTGGGAAGGCTAAGGTGAGAGAATCGATTGAACCCATAGAGGTTGAGGCTGCAGTAAGCTGTGATTGCACCATTGCATGGCAGCCTAGGTGAGTGAGACCCTCAAAAAAATATAGATATATAAATTTATAAATTTTATAAATATAAAATTATATTTAATCATATAGTATAAATAATATATATATTTTTATAAAGTTGTATAGAGTTTATACAATTTTTATAACATTTAGCCAACTTTATATAGATATTTTATGCAAATAAAAAATATATGTAAAAGATTATGTTATATAAAATTTATAAATTATATATAAATATAGACATTTTATGTCTAATTATAAATGTATATAAATATATAATTATAAATATATATTTATATATAATTGTCTATTTCTAAATATAAATATGATATGTATACATAAATATATGTATATACTTATATATATTTCAATATAACAGGGAAAACACTATCCCATCTTTTGAAAGTTCGTGTGGCCCTGTTAAGGTTTTGATCAATATTCTTTAACGGCTTCTGGTTTTCAACAAATCAGGTGCATGCTTCCTGCTTTCGTGGTAAAGTCCTCAAACATACCCCCCTGCCTGCATTCATGACTTATGATTTCTGCACCCCGCCCTTCCCGACACTCACAGTAAGTGACTTGTCTTTCCACACGCTGGCCCCACACCTTGCTTCCTTTACAACATGGATGTCTTCACGCTATTTCTTCTCTATGTATTTGTGTGCAAATAAAATCCATTGTCTAATGCTGGGCATGCATGGTTCTTCCTCCATGAGAGTTCATGAAAGAAATCTTACGGATTTGCTGGTGTTGATTGCATTGACTGATGAATTCACAGCCCCAGAGGCACATTCTATAGAGGAGTGAGTAAAACACCAATTAACACTGGCTTCCAGACCATCTACCCCAAATGTTGCCTTTTTGAAAGAAGGATTTTGTAGAGAAAACTCTTCCCCCAGCTTGCACTGTGTGTGGTTCATCTACCTCCTAGCTGGGTGTAAGGCATGCCAACTTGTAATGCTCCTTCCTGCCTTATTTCTCCTGCACACTGTGGGCCCTGCATTACCAACCCTCAAAGCTACTGAGACGCCAGCCTAACCCATGGATGGTGTAACCCATGTTTCAGAACGGTCCTTCCAGACGCGTGGTGCCCAGATGGGAGCCGCAATTGGAGCTTCCATTTTTAAAATTTGCTTCCACTGCAGAAGTTAATGTTCAAATAACTGAAGCTTACAGGGAGCCTGTTTATAGTCAATACCATAGGTTAAGATTAGAGATGATCTAATTCCTTAACATAGACATATTCTCCAAACGCATGAGCACGAGAGGAAAACAGTGTGCTTGCAGCTGTTAAATTGCTCCCTAATGACTTCCCCTCTGCCACGTGGGCTCTCTTCCTTTGACATGGTCTGACTAGTCTTGTATTAAAATCTCCCTCATAGTAACAAAATACAAAGTATTCCTTTTTCTTTCTCTTTCAAGAGCCCTCTGGATTTTGTGTTAGGTTTATGTAAGGGACTTTTCTTCTTTTTGTGGCATAATGAATATCAGAATTAAGATGAAGATTTACTAAAATGTAGATTATGTTATCTATATGTAATATATGGAAGAAATTATAGCCAGGTGCAATGGCTCATACCTGCAATCCCAGAGTTTTGGGAGGCCAAGGCGGGAGGGTTGCTTGAGGCCAGGAGTTCAAGACCAGCTTGGGCAACATAGCAAGTTCCCATCTCTACAAAAAAAATTTTATTTTTTAAAATATCCTTTTTTTTTTCTTTTGAGATGGAGTCTTGCTCTGTCGCCCAGGCTGGAGTGCAATGGTGTGATCTCGGCTCACTGCAACCTCCACCTCCTGGGTTCAAATGATTCTCCCACCTCGGCCTCCTGAGTAGCTGGGACTACAGGAGCACGCCATCATGCCCAGCTAATTTTCGTATTTTTAGTTGAGATGGGTTTTACCATGTTGGCCAGGCTGGTCTTGAACTGCCGACCTCATGATTTGCCTGCCTTGGCCTCCCAAAGTGCTTGGATTACAGGCATAAGCCACCATACCTGGCCCAAAATAAATTTTAAATATTAGCCATGGTGGCACATACCAGTCCCAAGAGGAGGTCAAAGCTACAGGGAGCCATGATTGCACCACTGAACTCCAGCCTGGGCAACAGAGCTAGACCCTACCTCTTAAAAAAAACTATGATGTCTAAGTCTTAAGAAAAATTTAATTCTTCACAAGGAATCATATTGTCTTAGTGTTCATGACAATGGTGCATTTGATAGAGTTGGTTTATTAGAGCTGTTCTAACTTGAATGGAAAAGATGCAAGACTTAAGTCAATGACTGTGGGTTTTCATTTCTCCTTTTCATGAGACACTTTGTCTCCAGTGGAGTTTAAATGAGAGTTTTTTAAAAATTAGGTTGGTACAAAGTAATTGCTGTTTTTGCTATTATTTTTAAATGGCAAAAACCACAATTACTTTTGCACTAACCTAAGTAATTGCACCAGTCTAAATAATATGTCTGTCCAGGTCACCACGATGAAACAGTCGTATTTTCAGTTCACCAAACTCTCAAATTCCATAGTGGGGGCTAGTGTTGCTCCCCTCCCCTGACCCAAACTTAATGTCTAGCTACATCTTCTGGCAGCCCCTTCTTTCATCTACAATATGGGCAAATTGAACAGTTAAAGTTCTCAAAATATGCCATGTTTCTATCTGCCCTGCTGACACTCCTCTCCACCATCAACGCCCTTCTCTCTCTTTTTTTTCCACTTAAAAAAAATTAATTCAATAGTTTTTGGAGAAGCGATGGTGTCTGGTTCCATGGATAAGTTCTTCAGTGGTGAGTTCTGAGATTTTGGTGCACCTGTCACCCGAGCAGTGGACACTCTACCCAAGGTGTAGTCTCTTATTCAGCGCTCCCCTCCCAATCTTCCCCTGAAGTCCCCAAAGTCCATTGTATTCTTTTTATGCTTTTGCATCCTCATAACTTAGCTCCTACATGTAAGTGAGACCCACGATGTTTGGTTTTCCATTCCTGAGTGACTTCACTTAGAATAATGGTCTCCAACTCTGTCCAGGTTGCTGTGAGTGCCATTATGTCATTGCTTTTTGTGGCTGGCAACTCCCTTCTTACCTTTATGAGACTGTAACGTCTTTGGGGGTGAACGCCTTCTTTGAGATCCCTCAGCAACTCCTGTTTTTCTGAACAGCTAGATAGGAGGAATGTGTTCTAGTGCCCCATAGCCTGTAGGATGACTATAGTCAGCAATAATAATGTAGTTTCAAAGAGCTGGAACAAGGATAGTGAATGTTCCCAATGCCAAGAAATGAGATGATGGACATTCTAATTAGTCCAGTCTGATGATCGTACATTATATGGCTAGAAACATCACTATGTACAATTATTATGCATCAATTAAAAAATAAAAGAGCTGGGTGTGGTGGCTCACACCTGTCATCTCAGCACTTTGGGAGGCTGAGGCAGGCAGATGGCCTGAGCCCAGGAGTTCCAGACCAGCTTGGGCAACTTCTACAAAAAATGCAAACATTAGCCAGGCATGGTGGTGCACACCTGTGGTCCCAGCTACTCTGGAGGCTGAGGCAGGAGTATTGCTTGAACTCGGGAGGCAGAGGCTGCAGTGAGCTATGATGACACCAGTGCACTCCAGCCTGGGTGGCAGTGCAAGACCCTGTCTTAAAAAAAGGTAAAGAATAAAATAAGAAAATAATAACTTACAGTGTTCTATAGTATTGTAGGATGACTATAGTGAACGACAACATACCACATACTCTCAAATAGCTAGAAGGAGGATGTTGAATGTTTCCAACAGAAAGGAATGACACCAAGCCAATCACACCAAGCAGACGTCACTGTACATGATATGGATCCAAGCATCACTATGTACCCCATGAATATGTACAATTATTAATAGTCTGTGTTAATTAAAAAGTAAAATTAAAATAAAGGGAAAAAGAATCACACATTACCTCTCTAGTTCTGTATCATATCCAGTGGTGTGCTGAAAATAGTTAACCTCCAGCTTTCAGGAAGTGGGATGATGGGAAGCCCTGCTTCCAGTGAGTGTGCATTTCCTTGCAGTAAACGCGCGCTCGGATACGGCCAGTCCCCAGTGAGTGTCCATGTGCCTGAAGTCAACGCCCGCTCCAGTATGGCCAACTCCAAGCGAGTGTCCATCTCCATGAAGTGCACGCCTGCCCTGCTAACGCCAACTCCAAGCGAGTGTCCATTTCCTTGAAGTCAATGCCTGCTCCGCTATGGCCAGTTCCCAGTGAATGTGCATTTCCCTGAAGTCAATCCCCGCTCTGCAAAGCCCAACTCCAAGCGAGTGTCCATATTCCTGAAGTAAACGGCGGCTCCGCTACGGCCAGTCCCCAGTGAATGTCCATTTCCCTGGAGTAAACGCCCCCTCCTCTAAGGCCAACTCGAAACGAGTGTCCATTTCCCTGAAGTAAACGCCCGCTCCACTACTGCCAACTCCAAGCCAGTCTCCATATCCCTGAAGTAAATGCCCGGCCAGTTTCCAGTGAGTGTCCATTGCCCCGGAATAAACGCTTGCTTCTCTGTGGCCAGTTCCCAGTGAGTGTCCGTTTGCCGGAGGTAAACACTCTGTCCACGGCAGCCCCTTCCAAGCTAGTGTCCATCTCCCTGGGGTAAATGCTGGCTGCATTGTGGCCAGTTCCGAGGTACCAACGTGAGGTCACAGAACGTGGCTTTGGGAACTGATGTGCACAGTTTGTCCTCCCAGCTGTCCCCTGATTGATGTTTAAGTCATTACCATTGTCTAGCCTTAAGTAAAACAGCTTGTTATCATTTTTTTTGTATAGTATTTTGGCTTTTGTGGTGGATGGAATGATATCGTCTCCCTATTCCACGAAGAAGTTCGCATCCTGATCTGTGGAGCCTGTGAACATGTTAGATTATGTGGCAAAGGGAACAAGTCGCAGATGGAATTCAGCTTGCTAATCAGCTGACCTTAAATAGGGGTCTTATCGGGGCAGGCTCCATGTGATCACAGGGTTCTTAAAACTAAAGAGCAAGGCAGGAGAGGAGGTTAGAGTGATTGCATATGACAGGGACTCAACCTATCTGGCTTTGGTTGAGTCCAAATCGCTGGCTTTTAAGATGGAAGCCTAGAAATGTGCGGACTCTACAGCGTGGGTGTCCAATCATTTCGCCTCCCTGGGCCACATTGAAAGAGGAAGAATTGTCTTGGGCCACAGATAAACTACACTAACACTCGCGATGAACTAAAAAAAAAGGCAAGAAAAATCTCATGATGTTTTAAGAAAGTTTATGAATTTGTATTGGGCAGCATTCAAAGCCATCCTGGGCTGCCTGTGGGCTGCGGGCTGTGAGGGGGACAAGCTTGCTCTGGGTTCTCTGAGAGGGAAGGGAATGGATCCTCTGCAAAATAGTCCTGTGACACTTGTGCTGGACCTCTGACCTCCACGACTGTAACAACACAACTCTGTGATCTTTTAGGTCACAGTCTTCATGGAAACGTCCTACGCTGGCCCTAAGAAACTAAACAATTTCCTATATTGGTGACCTCGGGCCTCTTATATTTGCAGAGCATCTGTTTGTTGTTATCAAGATGGTATCTATCACACAGAATTGGTGTAACAAGCAGCTACGATTGCTGAACGCCACACTCATCACATGAGAGCAGAGTCAGTCCACAGAAGAAAGCGCCTGTTCTTGCTGTTCTACTTTATCATTTATTCATACTTTATTACATATAATTCATATCTATCTTATAATATGTATTTGAAATATATTTACATATTTATATTAATATCTAAGCATATTAATATAAATACATTTATCTATAAATTTTTAATTGTATATTATATAAATATTTTAATATTTAACACATATTTAAATATTAAAAGTAAATATATTTATATTTATATCATAAATTTAAAAAATACTTTGAACCATATGTTATATATTATATATAATTTATAATATGTAAATCTATTTTAAAATGTGAATATAAAATAGAATATATATTTATATTTTAAAATTTATTTGTCTTTTTTTTTTCCTTTTTGTGGAAAACGGGGTTTCACCATATTGCCCAGGCAGGTCTCAAACTCCTGGCCTCAAGCCATTCTCCCACCTCTGCCTCCCTAAGAGCTGGGATTACAGGTGTAAGCCACCATGCCTGGCCTAAAATTTTAAAACATTAATTTAATTTCGAAAATTTAAATTTTGATTAAAATGAAAATTTTAATAATAGAATTATATCATATATTATATTTATATGTATTATATATTTATATAACATATAAAATTTAAATGTATTTAATGTAAATATATTTAAATATATTTATATTTAATTTGAATTATATATTCTTATTTAATGTAAATATATAAATTTAATATATAAAATGTGTATGAAATATATTTCTACATTTATGTTAATACATTACATTAATAGATATCGTGCCATTATATAGTGATATCATTTATATGTGAAACATATTATCCATATAATTATATAATTATATAATAATATAATGTGATATTGGATGTTATCATTCAAAAAATACTTTTTGAAAGATATTATGTCTAAGGAACGATCTGAACTACACCCCACCACTGGTCAATCTTTAAAAACTCGCTATTGCTTTAAGCTAGCACAATGAAAAGCAAACGTCTGTGATTTTGTTTTACTACCTAGAGCCTTTCACTATGCAGGTGTGAGCATATACAATACTGAATCCAGTATTTGTAAAAAGCCCTTTTCCTGAGATGAGGAGAGGAGGAATTGTGTGTATGCAGTACAGCTTCCTCATAGTTCTGTTCCCAGAGAGCCTTGGAACAATTGGCTTCCTGGAATGAGCCATCTTTAAAAAGTGTTGATATTCCAGCTAATTACTCATCAGTGGAGGACTGGATAAAGAAAATACAGATACCATGGAATACTATGCAGCCATAAAAAAAGACTGAAATCAAGTCTTGTGTAGCAACATGGATGGTACTGGACGCCATTATCTTAAGTGAAATAATTTGGAAATGGAAAATCAATACTACATGTTGTCACTTATAAGTAAGTGCTAAATAATGTGTACATATGGACATAGAGTGGGATAATAGACACTGGAGACTCAGAAGGGTGAGAGAGCGGTGAGAGATGGGAAATTACTTAATGCGTTCAATGCACATTATTTGAGTGATGACTACACTGAAAGCCCAGACTTCACCACTACGCAATCTGTGCTTGTTGGAAACCTGCACTTGTACTCCTTAAATATATTTTAAAAGTTAAAAAATGATTAAATGAAAAGTGTTGCAGTTTTACTCAAATTTGACTTTTCTTCACAGGATTTCTCCATAAGATCGTTGGCACTTCTGACTTAGTTTATCCGAACTTCAAACGTTCCAGATTTCTAAAGGTACATCACTACCACAAGAACGGTGTTGGGGAAACCACCCCCACGATTCAATTATCTCCACCTGGCCCTGCCCTTGACATGTGGGGATTATTACAATTCTAAGTGAGATTTGGGTGGGGACCCAGCCAAACCATATCAGCTGCCATAACAATATGTCATAGACTGAGTAGCTTATAAACAGCAGGCATTTATTGGTCACAGCTCTGGAGGCTGGAAGTTCAGGACCAATAGCATGGCAGATTTGGTGTCTGGTGAGGACTTGCTTCCTGATGCCTGCATTTTTCCTGTGTCCTCACATGGCTTTTTCTCAATCTCTGTGATAGGAGAAAGAGAGAGAGAGAGAGAGGAAGACAGAGAGAGGGAGAGAGAGAGAGAGCGCTCTGTTGTGCCCCCTATAATGACACCATAATAGTTCATTTTGTAGGTCAATTGACTGAGCCACAGGATGCCCAGATATTTGGTTAAACATTGTTTCTGGGTGTGTCTGTGAAAGTGTTTTTAGAAGGGATATTAGCATTTGAATTGATGGAATAATTAAGGCAGATTATTGCCCCTAATATGGATAGGTATTCAATCTGTTGAGGGCCTCACTAGACCAAAAAGGTGATGGGAAGTTGAATTAACTAGCTGAGCGCTTTTCCTGAGACACTGATCTCTTCCTTAGCTCTCCTGGTTCTCAGACCTTCAGACTCCGACTGAAATCTATGCTGGAATCTCCATCACTGGCTCTCCTGGGTCTCCAGTTGCAGATAGCCGATCAACTTTCAGACTCCACAATTGTCCAGGGTGGAGTGCAGTGACACAATCATAGCTCATTGCAGCCTTGACTTCCCAAGCTCAAGTAATCCTCCAGTCTCAGTCTCCCTGAGTAGCTGGGGCTACAGTCATGTGCCTCCACACCCAGCTGTGTATTTCATTTTACAGGGATACAAAATTATGTCATTCATCTTCTTGTGGACTTCTTGTAACCACCATGAAAGCATGAGTCTTGTCTGTCTTACCCTCTTCCCCATCTCCAGAACTTGGCACATACTAGCAACTCAACAATTAATTGTTGCATAAATGGCAAATGAAGGAAAATTGCATTATCTGCCTAGAAGTCCCTGCCCCTCCTCCCTTCCCCAGAAGAAAACTTCTTACTGGCTAAAATGCTTTTCTAACCTCAGTGCTTCCAAAGGAGCCTCAGCAGGTCAGGGTCTATCACTTCATACATATTTATCCCCAAATTCAGATATTATTTGGCTCAAGAAATGCACTGAAAATATTTACAGAATGAACCATTGAAGCAGGAAAAGGAAACTGCATGAAATTTTCTGTTTCTGTTATAATATAAGAGGCTGTGTCAGTCGGCTATTGCCACATAACAAACAATCCCAAAACACAGTGTTTTAAAAAAAAAAATCCATGTTATATACTCACTGTTCTATGGGACAAAAATTCAGGCTGTACTCAATGGGCGCTTCTGAGATTTAACAATTAGAGGCCCAGAATGATGCCGAGAATCCTGCAATGCACATGGCAGTGTCCATGACAAATAATTTTCTGGCCCCAAAGGTCAATAGTGCGAATGTTCAATGACAACAAAAACCTACTTCCTCTAAGTCCGAGTTTATTAGGTATATTTATTTTCTTTTTTGACTTTATTTTACTTTTTTAAATGAAAAGCTTCATGAATTTACCTGTCATCTTTGCATGGGGCCTTGCTAATCTTATCTGTATCATTCCAATTTCACTATATGTGCTACCAAAGCCAGCACATTAGGTACATTTCTATTTTCCAAGTCACTGCAGGCTACAGTTTTGCTCTTCCAACACAACATACCACTGGTTATCTTTTTTTTTTTTTCTAGCCTTTGGTAGCAATTACCTTACTATTTTCTCAACCTTCATTCACCACTCAGTTTCAAAGCCAATGAAGTATGTTTTAAGCTTTTGTATAATAGCAAACCCCCACCCACTTCAGGTATGAGTTTTGGCATCTGTTACCTATTTTTTTAATATAAAATCAACTGGAAGTTTAGTGCCACAATATCACAAACCCTGTATTTGCTCATATGTCTGTGAATCAATATCTTAGACTGGGTTCAGTTGGGCAGTTCTTCTGTTGGTCTTGCCTAGGGTCTTTCATGCAGCTTCCATTATCTGGCAGCTTGATGAGACTGGATGGTCTAAGGTACATTCATGAACATGTCTGTTGGGTGGTCTTGTCTGTCAGCCTAGAGTACTGAGGCCACCCCCTATGGAGAAGCCAGGGTAGCCTTTTTGAGATGAGACACCATGAGAAAGATTCAGCTGACAACCAGCACCAATGGCCAGCCATGTGACTAGGCTCCCAGCTCACACCATCCATCTTCAAACTGTCAGAGGACTGGGACCACATAAGGGACCTTCAGGAAGACCCACAGAACCATCCAGCTGAGCTCAGCCTGGAATTTTTGACCCAGAGAATGATGCGCAAGTAAAATGGTGCTTGTATTTAGCACTGAGTGTTGGGATTATTTGTTGCACAGCGATAGTTAATGGATATGGGTCCTTAACTAACAAATAGATTACCTCATGGAAATGTGGACATTCCCACTCCTGTATTTATAATTAATTCCCACGTGGAAAAGAAGCTCGCTATGGATTCTGTGAGGCTAAAAGTGATTTGACGGTAGTAGAAATCCAGTGAGCAAGTGTGGCCGGTTTTAGCTAAAGTGCTTCCTCAGGGAAGCATACTCTTCCTAATTTGCTACATTGTGGGTCTGGACCAAAGTGAGTTTGGGTTTCTGAGGGGAGTTCCCTTACAGTAGGGGAAATTACACACAGTGAAATAGACTTATAGTCATTGATTGCTTAATGATGGGGATACATTCTGAGAAATGTGTCACTGGGTGATTTTGTTGTTGTGCAAACATCCTAGAGTGCACTTACACAAACCTAGATGGTCTAGCCTCCACATACATAGGCTATATGATGTAGTCTGTTGCTCCTATGCTACAAACCTGTACAGCATGTTCCCGTACTGAATACAGTAGGGAATTGTAACACAAATCACTAGGGAATAGGAATTTTCAGCTCCATTATAATCTTGTGGGACCATTGTTTTATATGCCATCCATCATTGGTCCAGAAATGTTGCAGGAAAAGCCGCTGACAGAACCCCTTAGACACTGGAGTGAGGAAGGAAGAGACTTTTATTCAGCTCGCTGTGGAGCATCGGTTGACTCGTGTCCAAAAAAAAAAAAAAAAAAAGGCCGAGCTCCCCCAAAAGCAGTTTCTTTCCCTTTTTAAAGACATACAACCCAAGGGGGAGCAGAGGTAAAACTGTGTTATCAACCATTGGCTGGACATCTGACCTTACTGTCTCTGGCTTTCATTGATTTGCTAATTTACATGTGGCACACATGGGAGGGGAAGAGTTACAGAAGTTGAACGAAGGCAGTAAATCACTTAGTGTCAGAGGCATCTCTAACGGGGGGCGGGGTCTGGTTGGTGTAGAAGGGGAGTACGTGACTCAGGGAAGGTCCTTGGGCATTAAGAAAAGCATTTGCAACATTTTCAAGGCTGGCAGACAACTTAGGCACCAGTTACGGGGGTTGGGGGGTGTCATTTTCTCAATTTTTGGGCCCCGCTGTGGTCAGGCTGGTGGGTCAGTGTCTTGCCTGACTACTGACTTCAACTTTGTGCTATTTTATCTCCCTCCTGCCTTTTCTTACAGAAGTCAGGCAAGGGAGAGAGATGGTCTCCTCTCTCATTTCCCCTCTTTGAGAATGTCACTAATATTTACCTTTTTAGTGGGGGTTCTTACTTTTATTCTCACTGTCAGGGTCTTCTTGTGAGACCAACGGTAGTGATATATGTAATAAACTTGTGCTGAGATTTTCTCCTGGAACAGGGTGGCAATAAAGCCTTTTACCATTTGAAGAAGCAAGGGCATTAAACTTGGGAGCAATAAGCATGCTCCTATTACCAGCAGTACATTGTTCTGTGGTGGTGCATGACCGGATCTGTTTTAGATAGGATTTCCTTTGTTTGTAACTTTGTTACCGGGAAGGGGGTCCCAATTCAGACCCCAAGAGAGGGTTCTTGGATCTCATGCAGGAAAGAATTGGAGGTGAATCCACTGAGTAAAGTGAAAGCAAGTTTATTACAAAACTAAAGGAATAAAAGAATGGCTACTCCACAGGCAGAGCAGCCCCAAGGGCTACTGGTTGCCAATCTTTATGGTTATTTCTTGATTTTATGCTGAACAAGGGGAAAGGGGGTAGGTAATTCTGGGAACTCAGGATTCCTTCCCTTTTAGACCATATAGGGTAACATGCTGACACTGTCATGGCATCTGTAAACTGTCATGGCGCTGATGAGAGTGGCTTTCAGCATGTTAATGTATTACAATTAGCGTATAATGAGCAGTGAGGACAACCAGAAGTCACTCTTGTCAACATCTCTGTTTTGGTGGGTTTTAGCTTGCTTCTTTACTGCATGCTGTTTTATTAGCAAGGTCTTTATGACCTGTATCTTGTTCTGACCTCTTATCTCATCCTGTGATTTAGAATGCCTCACCTTCTGGGAATGCAGCCCAGTAGGTCTCAGCCTGATTTTACCCAGCCCCTATTCAAGATGGAGTCGCTCTGGTTCAAATGCCTCTGACCACTTGAATTTGATACAGTAAAATGCCTTTGCTGCATAATCTATGCTGGTTTCTCAGATGTTACAGTCTCATTGGATTTTCAAACAAAGCAGTAACCATGTGCATAGTCAATACTTGTGTGAAGAATGAAGGCATTACATTATGTGTTTGCGTATCACATTTTGACTTTTGTTAGAAAGGGCCAATATAAACTATAATTGAGATTTTTAAACATTTTTCTTTGGGAGTAGTTGATTTTCTTTCATTAATCTTTTAGCTTGCATCCTTCATTCTCCTAGAAGTTAAAAGCTTACATAATCTAAGGAAGATTCAGTCAGTCTGTTTTTGATTTATTTTATATTAACTCACTGAATATTTTTTATATGTACAAGAAGTATTCTGAGACTACTTAATACAGTATTTTGATCTTTCTTCTTTTAAAGCATGAAGCCATATTTTTTTTTCCTAAGGGTAGGAATCTGGAAGAGATTTAAATGATGATCAAAACAGCAAACTCATGAATTTCGAATGGTTTCTAAACTTGGAAAAAAAACTCTCTGAACCTTCTTTCCTTTAGAAGAAAATCAGATTTTGACTCCCTGGCCTTGCACAAATGCTTATTTTTTTCTTTAATTTTATATGATGCTTTGCTTTTTCTTCCAATTATATTTAACCTTGTTGAAACATTTCAAAAATACACAAATAATCTCAAGGATCATTTTAAACTTTCTTTTACCCTGGCACAGGGAAATACTCTTTTTTTTTTTTTAAGATGGGGTTTCACCACGATGGCCAGGCTGGTCTTGAACTCCTGACCTCAGGTGATCCACCTACCTCCACCTCCCAAAGTGCTGGGATTACAGGCGTGAGCCTCGGGAACTACTTAAAAAATACGATTTAAATTGGGTGATGATTTTCCAGAAAAATTTCATCGCAATCAGAAGGAAGGAATTGAGCAAATTGAGGAAATGAAAATTAAGTTTACAGTTCTTTCTGTATAAGTCAATAAAAAATTAGCAAATAGTGGTAAAAATTCCCCCAAAGCTCTCCACCTCCAGTAAATGCATATGTGTTTGTGTGGAAGAAGCATTATAATGAAACACTTAACTTCCTTTGCCCTGAAATAGAACCAGATGCCTTGGGAGGGGGGTCGAGGCAGGGTGACTGAGGAACATCTATTGTATTGCAAGTTATGCTAAAGGAATTTCCAGAAATGAGCTGCTTTTTCCCATCTCCTTTCTACAGTTTTCTGGAGCTGGAAATAAAGAAAAACCCCTACCCCTGACTTATTGGACCTTAGGAGTTAAAAATCATCACCTTCATTTATCATTCCTTCATTGGCAGCCGTAGAGGGAACTAAGTAGTCTATTCATTTACTCAAACATTTATTCGGTGCTACCATTTACCAGCATCGCACCAGGTATGGAGGAAAAGCAGAGAGGAAGACCCCTGCGCCTCCAGGTGTTCGTGATGTGAGTTGTGGGAGAGTGGACAAGTAAACAACGATCATCATGGACATGGGAGTGTGATGGGACCCATGGTGCAGGGGACAGGGAGGGGCCTCAGGGAAGCTGGCCTGGCCAGCGGGCAGGCAGGAAGTGGTGTTGGGGTGAAGAGACAGAGTCAGGGAGGGAAGCTGTTCCCAGAAACACCCCTAGGAGTGATTAGATTTGAAGGGTGGGTAAGAAGTGGATCTGGCCAGTCAGTGAATGTCCTTGTTTACCATGCACCCGTTTTCCAAATAAAGTGTTTCATTTAAAATATTTGTACATTTTACAAATCTCTATCTTTCTATCAGTCTTTCTCTGTGTATATCAACATATAATATATGATAATAAAGAGATGAGAATAAATAGAAGAGATGGATAAAAACATGTTATAATAGATGACAGAGAGCTTAAATAGATTAAACAGTCAGATAGATAATGATAGATGATACACAGAGTTAATTGGTAGATGGATAGATAGATACATAGATAAATATATAGATAATGATAGATAATAGATTCAGTAGATGAATGGATGAATGGATGGATATTGATAGATGATAGATTCAATAGATGGATGGATGGATAGATAGATACATGATAGACACATAGGTAATGCTAGATGATTAGCTTCAATAAATGGGTAGTTGGATAGACAGGTATATGATAGATAAGGATAGATGATAGATTCAATAGATGGATGGATAGATGATAAATAGCTAGCTAGCTAGATAGGCACATTAAATAGATGAATGATGGATGGATAAATGGATGAGTGGATGGATGGATAGTTACAGAAAGATGATGGACAGATGAATAGATAGGCAGACCGATTATTTTAACAGCTTTCAAAAATTTCAGCAAACATTTAGCTGAGCATTTTTATTTTTCATAAGGTTTATATGAGAATTCATATTTTTCTGGATGGTTTAAACAGCTTTTAAAGATTTCGAGCAACTGTTCATTGACTTATAATTTTGTATTTCTAGTAGCTTTCTGAGAATGTCTATTTTATCTGCTTTTCCATAGTCATTACAGCACTATTCACAATAGCCAAAATAGGGAGTCAAGCAAAGTGTCCATCAGTGGGTGAATGGATAAAGAAAATGTGATTTGTGTACATAATGGAATACTATTAAGTCTTAAAGAAGGAATTGTTGTCATTTGCAACATGAATGAACCTGGAGGACATTATGTTAAGTGAAATAAGCCAGGCACGTAACGTCACAGACTGCATGATCTCATATGTGGAATCTTTGTATTCTTTAGTTGAGGCTTCTCAATATGGGTGCTGTTGACACTGGGGCTGGAGGGTTCTCTGTGGTGGGCCTGCCCTGTGCACTTATAGGGTGTTGAGCAGCATCCCTGGGCTCCATGCACCAGACGCCAGCAACAACCATTCATAGTAACGCGAAATGTCTCCAGACATTGCAAATGGCTCCTGATGGTTTCAAAGTCAAAGAGGGTACAGTACCCAAGCCATAACATATGTTTCAAATTGACTTAGAAAGAAAGTCAGAAAAAAGAAATTCAACATCTATAGGGAGCAGATGCCCAGTTAGGAGCCCTTAGGAAGAGAGAAAAACATATCTCAGCTGGGCTCAGTGGTTCAGTCTTGTAATTCCAGCATGTTGCAGGGTTGAGGTGGGTGGATCACTTGAGTTCAGGAGTCCTAGACCAGCCTTGGCAATACAGCAAAACCTCCTCTCTACAAAAAATACAAAAATTAGAGAGGCATAGAGGCATGTGCCTATAGTCCCAGCTACTTGGAAGGCTGAGGCAGGAGGATTGCTTGAGGTCAGAAGTTTGAGACCAGCCTGGGCAACTCAGTGAGACCCTATGTCTACAAAAAATGAAAATAATTAGCCAGGAATGGTGGTGGTATGTGCCTGTAGTACTAGCTACTCAGGAGGCTGAGGTAGGAGGATTGCTTGAGGCTGGGAGGTCAAGGCTGCAGTGAGTCATGATTGTACCTCTGCACTCCAGCCTGAGTGAGACCATGCCTTAAAAAAGAAAAAAGTGAAGTATCTTCATCCATGCACAGACCTCACTGTGTTTATCACATTTATCAGTGCCTTGTCTATGTTCTATGGATGGACATCTTCCTTTAGTTCCCTGTCCAATCCAGCAGGATTTCATTCAGCCCTTCTGGGTCAGCACAATAAGCACACTTTTGTCAGAGGCGATGGAACCAGAGTGACTCCATCTTGAATAGGAGCTGGGCAAAATGAGGCTGAAGCCTGCTGGGCTCCATTCCCAGGAGGTTAGGCATTCTTAGTCACAGGATGAGATAGGAGGTCAGCACAAGATAGGTTATAAAGGTCTTGCTGAGAAAATGGGTTGCAGTAAAGAAGTCAGCCAAATCCCACCAAAACCAAGACAGTGACAAGATTGACCTCTGGTCATTGTAACTGCTCATTATACACTAATTATAATGCATTAGCTGCTGAAAGACACTGCCACCAGAGCCACAACAGTTTACAGATGTCATGACAACCTTAGGAAGTTACCCTATATGGTCTAAAAAGGGGAGGAATCCTCAGTTCTGGGGAATTACCCATCCCTTTCCTGGAAAATTCATGAATAATTCATCCCTTGTTTAGTAAATAATCAATAAATAACCATAAACATAGGCAACCAGCAGCTTGTGCTGCTGCTCTGCCTATGAAGCAGCCATTCTTTATTCCATTACTTTCTTAATAAACTTCCTTTCATTTTACTCTGTGGACTCACCCTGAATTCTTTCTTACGCAAGATCCAAGAACCCCGTTTTGGGGTCTGGAGTGGGACTGCTTTCCGGTAACACTTTGACTACATTCCTGCCATCCCTGGAGGGAGGAGGTCCTGTCTTTGCTGGAAAGCCATGCAGCGCTGGGCTATGGTTATTCACTGTCGTTTATCTGAACCCAAAAAGAAACAATTTTCCAGGGCCACCCCTGGCCTGAAAGATTGGCCTCATCTGAGGCTGCCTTAATCCCTCCTTTATTTCCATGTCATACTCTGAAATTATATAAAGTGTAGAGGGAAGTGAATATCTTAGTACAGAGGCTTGAACTGGGAAAATAGATGCTGTCTTCATAATTTAAAGAAAAATTTTGCCAATCTATCCATCTGACAAAGGGCTAACTAATATCCAGAATCTTCAAAGAACTTAAACAAACTTACAAGAAAAGAAACAACCCCATCAAAAAGTGGGTGAAGGATATGAACAGACATTCCTCAAAAGAAGACATTTATGCAGCCAACAAACATGAACAAAAGCTCATCATCACTGGTCATTAGAGAAATGCAAATCAAAACCACATTGAGATACCATCTCACGCCAGTTAGAATGGCGATCACTAAAAAGTCAGGAAACAACAGATGCTGGAGAGGATGTGGAGAAATAGGAATGCTTTCACACTGTTGGTGGGAGTGTAAATTAGTTCAACCATTGTGAAAGACAGTGTGGTGATTCCTCGAGGATCTAGAACTAGAAATAACATTTGACCCAGCAATCCCATTACTGGGTATATACCCAAAGGATTATAAATCATTCTGCTATAAAGACATATGTACACATGTGTTTATTGCAACACTGTTTACAATAACAAAGACTTGGAACCAACCCAAATGCTCATCAATGATAGACTGGATAAAGAAAATGTGGAACATATACACCATGAAATATTATGCAGCCATAAAGAAGGATGAGTTCATGTCCTTTGCACGGACATGGATGAATCTGGAAACCATCATTCTCAGCAAACTAACACAAGAACAGAAAACCGAATATCACATATTCTCACTCATAAGTGGGAGTCAAACAATGAGAACACATGGACACAGGGAGGGGAACATCACACACTGGGGCCTGTCGGTGGATGGGGAGCAAGGGGAGGGACAGCATTAGGACAAATACCTAATGTAGGTGACAGGTTGATGGGTGCAGCAAACCACCGTAGCATGTGTATACCTAAGTAACAAACCTGCACGTTCTACACATGTATCCCGGAACTTAAAGTATAATACTAAAAAAAAAGAAAAAGAAAAATCATGGGATGCTACTACAAAGAACAAAACTTTGCTTGGTGAACAGACATTTGAGAAAGAATAGACATGCATTGCAGTTTTAGACTAGAACAGTGGTTCCTTTTAAATGTTATTTGATTATTTATCATTTTTAGAGATGAGGTCTTGCCCTGTTGCCCACACTAGAGTACAGTGGTGTGATCATTGCTCACTGCAACCTCCAAATCCCAGGCTCAAGCCAGCCTCCTGTCTCAGCCTCCTGAGTAGCTGTGACTACAGGTGCATGCCACCATGCCTGGCTATTTTTTTTTAATTTTTTTGTAAAGATGGGGTCTCACTTTGTTGCCTAGGCTGGTCCCCAACTCCTGGCTTCAAGCAATCCTCCCGCCTCTGCCTCCCAATGTGCTGGGATTATAGGCATAAGCCACCATGCCTGGCCTAAAATCTTTTATTTTTAATCATTATCAGTATATAGTAGTTGTAGTTATTTACAGGGTATATGTGATATTTTGATACAAGCTTACAATGTGTAATAATAAATTAGGGTAACTGGGGAATCTATCCCTTCAAGCCTTTATCATTTCTTTGTGTTAGGCATGTTGCAATTCCACTCTCTTAGTTGTCTTAAAATATACGATGAATGATTGTTATCTATAGTCTCCCTGTTGTAGTGCCAAATACTATACCCTATTGCTTCTATACCCAAAGGATTATAAATCATTCTGCTATAAAGACATATGCACAAGTATGTTTATTGCAACACTGTTTACAGTGTTGTATTTTCGCATTCATTAACCATCCCCACTGTATCGCCTCCTCCACGATACTCTTCCCAGCCTCTGGTAACCACCATTCTACTTTATCTCCATGAGCCCAAATTTGTAACATTTGAACTTCCCACATTTGAGTGAGAACATGTGAAAATTTACAACAGGAGTTCTTTGATTTTTTTTTTTTTTACTTTGAGTAGCTATAGGGGTACAAGTGGGTTTTGGTTGCGTGGATGAGTGAAGTCTAGGACATTGGTGCATCCACCACCCGGGTGTTGTACATGGAACCTACTAGGCAGTCCTTCATCCCTTGCCCCACTCACACCCTCCCACTTCTGAGTCTCCAATATCCATTACACTACTCTGTTTGCCTTTTCACACAGCTTAGCTCCCATTTTACTTTTTTTTTTTTTTTTTTTTTGAGACAGGGTGTCACTCTGTCACCCAGGATGGATTGCGGTGGCATGATCATGGCTCACTACACCTTCAACCTCCTGGGCTCAAGCAATCCTCCCGCCTCAGCCTTCTGACTAGCTGGCACCACAGGTGTGCACCACCACTCCCAGCTAATATTTTCTAATTTTTGTAGAGATGGGGTCTTACTACGTTGCCCAGGCTAGTCTTGAACTCCTGGTTTCAAGTGATCCTCCTGACTCGGCCTCCCAAAGTTCTGGCATTACAGGCATGAGCCACCGTGCCCGACCAACTCCCACTTTTATAAGTGGTATTTGGTTTTCTATTCCTTGGTTACTTCACTTAGAATAATGGTTTCCAGTTTCATCCAAGTTGTGGCAAAATACATTATTTCATTCTTTCTTTTTATGTCTGGAGCCTTTAACATGTGTTGAGTTTGTCCCCAAGGTAACATGTCTGTAGATATTTTGGTTGTCACAACTGGGAATGGGTGCTATTGGCATTTGGTGGGTGGAGCCCAGGGATGCTGCTCAACACCCTAGAGTGCACAGGATGGCCCCACCACAGAGAGTCCTTCAGCCCTGAATTACCCAAGGTGCTCAAATTAACAAACCCTATACTAGGCCAGGCATGGTGGCTCATGCCTGTAATCCCAGCACTTTGGGAGGCTGAGGCAGGAGGATCACTTGAGGTCAGGAGTTCAAGATCAGCCTGGCCAACATGGTGAAACCCCATGTCTGCTAAAAATACAAAAATTAGCCAGGTGTGGTGGTGTGTTCCTGTAGTCTCAGCTACTTGGGAGGCTGAGGCAGGAGAATCACTTGAACCTGAGAGGCAGAGGTTGCAGTGAGCCGAGATCATGCCACTGCACTCTAGCCTGGGTGACAGAGCCAGACTCTGTCTCAACAACAACAACAGCAACAACAACCACCCCTGCTGCCTAAAAACACACACACACACAAAATAAGTGCAGATATGCACACACACACACACACACACACATCCATCTAAAACATATGGTAATTAAGTTGTTTGGGGCAAAATGGTGTTGTTTATGAAACACTTGTTACCCGTTCATCTGAGAAAGCCTGTTTTGACTTAGAAATCCTCTTTGAAAAAATTTTCCAGCCTTATTGAGGTATGATTGCAAAATTAAAATTCTATAATGTTGTACACCATGATGTTGTTTTGGCATAGGTGTGCATTGTGGGGAAAGGACCACGACCAACGTATCCACCACCCCACAGTTACCGTTATTTTTTTCTTTTGAGATGGTGTTTCGCTCTGTTGCTCAGGCTGGAGTGGAGTTGTGTGATCTCCCTCACTGCAACCTCTACTTTCTGGGTTCAAGAGATTCTCCTGCCTCAGCCTCCTGAGTTGTTGGGATTACAGGTGCCTGCCATCATGCCCAGCTAATTTTTTGTGTTTTTAGTAGAGATGGGGTTTCACCATGTTGGCCAGGCTGGTCTCGAGCTCCTGACCTCAGGTGATCTGCCCGCCTCGGCCTCCCAAGTGCTGGGGTTACAGGTGTGAGTCACCGCTCCCAGCCTACCTAGTTTTTATTTCTTTCTGTTTGATGAGAACATTTAAGATCTACTCTTGTGCAAATTTCAAATATGCAATACAATATTGTTAACTATGGCCACCACGCTGTATGTTCGGTGTCCAGAGCCTATTCATCTTATAGCTGCAAGTTTGTACCTTTTGACCAACATCTTCCCATTTTTCGTAGCCCCCAGCTGCTGGGAATCATCATTCTGTTCCCTGTTCTCTGGATATCCACATGCAAAATAATAAAATTGGACTTCTGCCTTACTTCATACAAAAAAGTCAACTCAAAATGAACGTAAGGCTTAAAGGTAAAACCTGAAACCCATAAAAATCCTAGAAGAAAACGTAGAGGATAAGCTCTTTGACATTGACCTTGGCAAGGGTTGTTTGAATATCATGCCAACAGCATGGGCAATAAAAGCAAAAACAAATAAGCAGAACTACATCAAACTAAAAAGCTTCTGCACAGCCCAGGAAAGAATCAACAAAATGAAAAGGTTGCCTGAGGATTGGGAGAAAATATTTGCAAACCACATATCAGATAAAGGGTTAATATCTAAAACATAAAATGAATTCGTACAACTCAATAGGCAAAAACAAACAAATGAAAACCCCAAGTAACCTATTAAAAAATGGGCAAAAGACCTAAATATTTTATCAAAGAAAACATAAAAATGGTCAGCAGATGTACAAAAAGATGCCCAACATCGTTAATCGTCACTGAAATACAAATCAAAACCACTACTGGGGCCAGGCAAGGTGGCTCACGCCCGTAGTCCCAGAACTTTGGGAGGCTGAGACGGGTGGATCACCTGAGGTTAGGAGTTCGAGACCAGATTGGCCAACATGCTGAAACCCCATCTCTACTAAAAATACAAAAATTAGCCGGCATGGTGGCGTCTGCCTGTAGTTCCAGCTACTCGGGAGGCTGAGGCAGGAGAATCGCTTGAACCCAGGAGGCAGAGGCTGCAGTGAGCCGAGACCATGTCACTGCACTCCATCCAGCCTGAGAGACAGAGTGAGACTCCATCTCAAAAAAACAAAACAAGGAAGCAAACAAACAAAAAAACACCATGGGATGGTGTTAGGATCCTAACCACGTATTCGGATAGCTAGTATCAAACAGTGAAGAGAAATTCTCTTGCATGTGAGAAGGAAAAAGCAATCTGTGTTTGTCTTGCAGATGGAGTGAAGTGTGTCCTCAACAAATGGGATGGTGTTTATTTTCTTGTCTCTGCAGGAATGTGCTCATGCTAACATCTAGTTATACAAGGGGAAAAAAATAAATGTACCCATTATCATCACCATTGATTGGATTAAAGTTAGGACTGAAATACTTCACATCTGCTTCACTATACACGACAAACAACTACGAAACACTGGGTAACTGGATTTTTATCATGCCTTTTTTTTAATACAATCAAGACATTTGCTTAGCCTGTTTTCCCTATGAGGTAGTTTTTTTTATAAAGGATAGAAAGTAGCAGATATATAGGATAAAACATCTGAAGATGTAATGCATAACTTGAGGACTGTAGTTAATAATAGTGTGTTGTATTCACAATTTGCAATTGCAAAAATATGAAACCAGCCCAAATGTCCATCAGTCAACGAAGTGGATAAAGAAATTCTGGTGTGTGTGTATATATATATGATGGAATACTACTCAGCCATAAAAAGGAATGAATTAACGGCATTTTCAGCAGCCTGGATGGGATTGGATACTATTATTCTAAGTGAAGTAACTCAAGAATGGAAAATCAAACAGTGTATGTTCTCACTCATAAGTGGGAGCTAAGCTATGAGGATGCAAAGGCAGAAGAATGACACAGTGGACTTAGAGGACTCGGGGAAAGGGTGAGAGGTGGGTGAGGGATAAAAGGCCATAAATTGGGTGCAGGGTACACTGCTCAGGTGATGGGTGCACCAGAATCTCACAAATCACCACTGAAGAACTTACTCATGTAACCAAATACCACCTGTTCTTCCAAAACCTATGAAAATAAAAAATAAAACATTTAAAAAAAGCAAAACGAAATAGTGTGTTATATTGAAGATTTTTGCTAAATAAGTAGATCATAGCTGCTCTTGCTACAGAGGAGAAAAAATATTTGTAAGTATGTGAGATGATAGACACGTTAATTTTTTTCACTCTAGTAACCATTTTACGATATATGTATCTCATAAAATCATGCTGTACATTTTAAATGTACACAAGAAAATCTATTTAAAAAGTTACAGGGCTGGGCATGGTGGCTCATTTCTATTATCCCAGCACTTTTGGGAGGACGAGGTACATCACTTGACCTCAGGAGTTGCAGACAAGCCTTGGAATCATAGCAAGACCTTATCTCGACAGAAAATAATACTAAGAAAAAAACTAGCCAGGTGTGGTCCTAGCTACTCTGGAAGCTAAGGTGGGAGAATCACCCGAGCCCAGGAGTTGGAGGCTGCAGTGAGCTGTGATTGTGCTACTGCACTCCAGCCTCGGTGACAGAGGGAGACCCTGTCTCTAAAATACACAAAATAAAATTAAAATTACAAGTTAGACAACCAAATGACCTTTTGCTTTTGCTCTTGGCTGGCCACTCACTTAAAATGCAGCACTCGAAGAAATAGATATGCATTTCTGGACCCTGTTTTTGGAAAGGTTCATTTTCATCGAAACTTGGTTAATTTTATTCAAAGTAAAACAATGAAATCAAAGAGATAAGAGAGTTTAAAAGATGCTTATTTCTTCATTGCTGTTTTACAAAAACGTATTGAATTATAACACGATTGCAATTCAAGACACCTGCCTTGAAATCTTTACAGAAACTCCTCGTTGTTGTTGATGTTGTTGTTTTAGCTTCTCTCTATATGTCCTAATAAACCATTTGTCCAACAGATAATCACAGGCGAGGAGATGTGTGTATTTTTCTGTTTACCGAACTTCAAAATGCTGCCTGAAAATGATGACTGTTTGGCAAGCGTCACTTCCAACATTCCATTTCCCGGCATTATGTAACACAAAATCAGGTTTCATAGTGTTTTCTTAGATCTGTTTCCCTCTGTTTCATAAGATTTCAAGAATCCTATAATTTATTATGTGGCTGGTGGAACAAAAATACGCACAGAGTAGATGGGTGTGTGTAACCTAAACATGTAGGGCTGTTTGCACAACGTCTCAAACCTACAGAGATGCTTTGGGGAAGTAGGCGGAATGTCCTATTATTGGGAATTTTATAAGATGAGAGCCTCTCAGTTTCTTTTAATTGCATTGAGTGGGTGAATACATCAGGAAAGGAAAGAAAGGAAGAAAACATGAAAAAGAGCCCAGATTGAAAGCAGTGCTGTTTTTGCCATCCTCATTAAATCAAAGCATGTGGTGACAACAGATCGTCTGAGGTCAGCGGACACCCAACCAGTAAGCTGATACGTTTTCCTGATAAAACACAACTAGAAGATAACAGCTTCCAGCTCTATCCATGTCCCTGCAAAGGACATGCTCTTGTTCCTTTTTATGGCTGCATAGTATTCCATGGTGTCTATGTGCTACATTTTCTTTATCTGGTCTATCATTGATGGGCATTTGGGTTGATTCTATGTCTTTGCTATTGTGGATAGTGCTGCAATGAACATACATGTACATGTATCTTTATAATAGAATGATTTATATTCCTTTGGGATATATATATAATGATTTTTATTCCTTTGGTATATATATCTATATATATCTGTATATCTATATCTATATATATCTATATACATCTATCTATATATACATATATCTGTCTTGACAAACAACAACAAAAAAATGTCAGGTGTGGTGGCAGGCGCCTGTAATCCCAGCTACTTGGGATGTTGAGGCAAGATAATCTCTTGAACCTGGGAGGGGGAGGTTGCAGTGAGCTGAGATTGCACCACTGCATCCAGCCTGGGTGACAGAGTGAGACCCTGTCTGAAAAAGAAAAGAAGAGAATTCAGATCCAGAAGGGCTTTAGATGCTCGGGGAGGGGTACATGATAGGAAATGGGATTCATAAGAAGGAATAAGAGGAACATGCCATAAAAGCTTGGATTCTTGGAAAAATCCAAAGAATCTCTAGGTGACTCTGAGAATCACTGTGTATTATTAGGTTGGTGCAAATGCAATTGTGGTTTGTGCCATTGAAAATAATAGCAAAAACAAAGACAAACCAATAGGGTGGGTGTGTATCTATACTTATATCATCTATATCTGTATTTAGATCTATATGTCTACAACTATATATCAATAATAAAATAAAAAATATTTACTTAATTTAAAAAATTGCACTTAAAGAATTGCACTGTTATAAAACCAGTGATAAATCCAGCAATATTCTAATATATTTATCCAACTCTTCTAAGGTTTTGTTATTATTCTTCATGAGGGTTTCTCAATCTTGGCACCATTGAGACTTGGGCCAAATTACTATTTGCCCAAGTATCATCCTGTAGATATCAATATCAGTAGATACAAAGAGATTTACTTTAAGGATTTGGCTCACGTGGTTATGGGGGATTGGAGAGTCCAAAGGCTGTTAGGTGGCAAAATGCCTTTTGGCTTCGGGGAAGTTGGTCTTTGTTCTATTTAGGTCTTTAACGGATTAGACCAGGCCCACCCACATCATGGAGGGCGACCTGCTTTACTCCACGGATAGAAATGTTCATCTCGTTCAAAAACACCCTCACAGTAACATCCAGAATAACATTTGACCATGTGTCTGGGCACTGTGGCCCAGCCAAGTGGACACATGAAATTCACCAGCAGCTCAGAGGCAGTGCTGCAGTCATAGTTATGCCCACTTCTAATGACTTGCAAATTAAGGGGAAGATTATGCAGAGATTTCGAGAAAAAAGAGTGATAACTTCCAGGTCTTTGGATCATTGCCATAGCAAGGGGCACTAACTTCCAGGTGTTGCTATGGTAATGGTAAACTGACATGGCTCTGGTGGGCGTTTCTTATGGAGAGGAGCTATTGCTACTTCCCTATTTTAGCTAGTCTTCACTCTGGTCCTGAGTCTAAGTCCCTGCCTCTGGAGTCAAGTCGGGTCTCCTGCTTTATAGGCCTCTTAGGTCATGAAGATAAATTGATTGGCCCCTTTTGTTTCACATGAATTCAGCACACATTGAGTGGAGAATTTGGGATGAAGATTTAGACGACCCAACAGAGAAGTCCTCTCAAAAGGCCACGGGGCCACCCTTCTGAAGCTCCACTTCACCTGCCCCCGCACAGCCCAGTCCTGCCTGATGCTCAGATTTTCTTTCTCTCATGAATGAAGACACACATTTTTCTCCCTCAGCACCATGCCAGTTGGGATTCCGATAAGCATTCTAATTCTTATCGCATCGCATTAGAATGCTACAGCTCAATCATCTAGCACAGTCCTTCTCCAAGTGTGGGCAATGAAGGCTGGCTGGCTGGTCCTCTGGAGTGGGGTCCTGTGCATTGCAGGGTGTTGAGCAGCGTCCCTGGGCTCCACCCACCAGACGCCCAGAGCGCCCACCGCCCCAGTTGTGACAGCCAGAGATGTCTCCAGACATTGCCGAGTGTCCCTGGGGACATAATTGCCCGTGTGGGGCACCGCAGGGTCACATGAACACAGCAAGGACCACTGAGAATGTGAGCATCTATGTCACCCTCTGCTGCCACTCGCTGGAACCAGAAAGGACGATTTGCAGCCGACGGTTTTTCCCCACGCCAGCTTCCTGCAGAGGCTCCTTCCCAACGCGGTGGAAAGTCCCTGGCTCTCGCAGTGAGTCTCAGATCCTCTTGGCTTCGTGGGTCCAGCAATGCGGTATTGCCACATACCTTTTCTTTCAGTTCTAAAAATTGTTTGTGGACCTGGGAATTAAAAAGAAAAAAAAAGTGTCACCAAACAGAAGAAAGCCAGGAAAACCCTGGTCCATTGTTTTGTGGACAGAGACCCTGCAGAAGATACAGAGAGAGAGAGAGAGAGAGTGAGAAAGAGAGAGAGAGAGTAGCAATCCTAACGTTATGAGAATTGGCTTCACAACCATCCCATGCCTTTCAGGAAAACCAACAGAAACGTCGTCAGTGGAGACATTTTTAAGCACTGTAAAATTTTGTAGCATCTCAGGCATGATTGGTTCTGTGGTGGCTGGCAAGTCCTATCACACATGGTACTAGTGCATCTTGCAAAACGCTTAAAAGATAAGTGAACCACATAGATTTGAACATTATGAATTGGAACATTAAAAAAAATCCATGGTTGCTTAATTCTTGGAAAGAGAAACAATTTACTTTATAGCGATTGGAACTGTAACCCTAGCTTGTGTACAGAACGTTTGTGGGTATTGCTGACTGTGGCTTTGTGGATTATGAAACAGCTGTAATAAATCAACAAGAAACCTTGGCAGATTGAGTTGTCTTTCTCCTTTATGCAGAGCTGTAAAAAATATTTTCTGTTAGGTGCGTGGAATCTTTTCTGTTGAAATAGTCTGCACAAGAGGGCAGTGTATACCACTTAACAAGCTTTTCCCTGGGGACGTGGAAGTTTATTTTTGGTGGCAGGGAGGGAGGGAGGTTCAGTGGATTTTTCTTACTCTGCTGTAGAAATAAATTTCCTATAGAGAATTATGACTCTTATTTATCTACTATTACTGATGTTTATTATGTATTTTATAGAATAAACATAATTCGCCTATACTTTTGAAAGATCCAATCTCTTTTCTTTTACTAATTCAGGAATCCAATAGTGAGACACGACTTTCCCCATGCCATACCTACTATTTGTCTCAGATGAAAATATTAATTAGTCTTTTAAAAAGAAAATAAAATGTCCTGTGAATATTCAGGACAAGATGTCCATGCAAAGGGCTGATCATCAAAATACCTAGCACGCTTCATGAGGCTTTTTCCTCTAAAAAAGCATGAAATTCAGCTTTTGAGGTACATTTGGTTTCCACCAATGTTGTTTCTGAGTGTTGACAAGCAAAAGTTAGATTTTTAGAGAAGAGAAGGCTGGTGATGTTGGTAGCAAAAATAAAATCAGAGTGAAATTTAAAAAGATTTATTTCTTCAAGGCCTAGGTTCTTTATTCATTTATTTATTTTTGAGACAGGGTCTCGCTTTTTCACCCAGGCTTGAGTGCAGTGGTGAGATCTCGGCTCACTGCAACCTCCACCTCCCAGGTTCAAGCAATTCTCCTGCCTCAATCTCCTGAGTAGTTGGGATTATAGGCTCACACCACTATACCCGGCTAACTTTTGTATTTTTAGTAGAGATGAGGTTTCACCAGGTTGCCCAGGCTGTTCTGAAACTCCTGACCTCAAATGATCTGCCTGCCTCGTCCTCCAAAAGTGCTGGGATTACAGGTGTGAACCACTGCACCTGGCCCCAAGGCTTAGGTTTAATAAGCAAACAACAACAACAAAAAAAGATAAAAAAATGACATGGAAAGATAAGTTTATTTAGATAAGTCGTTTAAAGCAAATCTGGGTTTAGAAGAAATTTTAAATTGCAAGTTTCTTGAGGGCAAAATAAAACCTTTTTTTAATGGTTCTCTTTTCTTTTTTAATTTTTATGAAAAAAATTAGAGATAGGGTCTTGCTATGTTGCCCAGGCTGGTCTGGAACTGCTGGGCTCAAGCAATCCTCCTGCCTTGGCCTCCCAAAGTGCTAAGAGTACAGGCGTGAGCCACCACACACGGCCTATGCTTGTTATATTTTATAGAGTATGTAATGTTTTCCTCGTTATTTTGCCTCTTTTCCTTTCTTCCTTCCTGTGTCTTTTCTTCCTCAATATCTATCGCAATGAAAACATATTTTAAGGGCTGCATTACCTAATGTATGAATTTCTAAACAGGGCACTTTGAACAAAGGGGATTATCTGTGGCATCAAAATTCAAGTCATCACAAATGAAATGTTCCAGTCCCATGCCATAAAGTAAAATCCCGCATGCCCAACCTAAAGCTTTCCAATGCTTTTAGGTTGTGAAATTAATCAACTTGGGTAGTTTTTAGGTATAAGCAAAATACAAATGGAAGTAGGGGACTAAGGATTTCTCATATTTTTTGGTTTAAAAAAATAATCTCCAGCCTGAGCAACATAGTGAGACCCTATCTCTAAAAAACAATGTTTTTTTTTAATTAGCCAGGCATAGTGGCACGCAACTGTGGTCCCAGCTACTTGGGAAGCTGATGTGGGAGGATTGCTTGAGCCCAGGAGTTTGAGGTTGCAGTGAGCCATCATGATTGTTCCACTGCACTCCAGCTTGGGCAACAGAGTGAAACTGTCTCAAAAACCAACAACAACAATGACATTTCAGTGGCAATGATGACCTTAGAGGCTAGGTACCTTAGAAATCGTGTATCTTCATGTGCATGTGCATAGAAAGATGTCTTCCTTGCTTGCTTCCTTCCTTCCTTCCTTCCTTCCTTCCTTCCTTCCTTCCTCCCTCCCTCCCTCTCTCTTTCCCTCCCTCCCTCCCTTCCCTCCCTCCCTCCTTTCCTCCCTCCCTCTATGTCTCCCTCCCTCCTCTCTCCCTCCCTTCCTCCTTTCTTTCCTCCCTCCCTCCTTCTCTCCCTCCTTCCTTCCTCCCTCCCTTTTTCCTTCCTTCCCTCCTTCCTTCTCTTTCTTTCTTGCTTTCTCTTTCTTTCTTTCTTTCTTCTTTCTTTCTTTCTTCTTCTTTCTGTTCCCTTCTTTCTACTTTTACTTTCCTCTTGGGATCACACACAGCTGATTTAATTTTGGAGGGTCTGGAGTTTGATCAGAAAAAGGCATGTTTCTCCTTTAAAGAAGGCAACAAGAACTTCTCTGTCTGACTTTACACCTTCACAATGTCACCAAGACAAGAGATTTTTATTGGGTGAGCACACATACTTAAAATAATTACTTGAGACAAAAATGAAGAATTTCACAGAGAGTCGAGGGTCTTGGAATGAGTGGAGTGACTCTTGGTGAACTCCATCTTTCCCATCTTCCAAAAAAAAAAAAAAACAACCCAGTTCACTCTGAGATCTAATAATACCTCTGAATCAATAGTCTACAGTATTCAAGGCATTCAGGCCACCAGGGCTGGCATGTGCTAGGGGTTCTGCATTGTTAACTGCAGCACACATTGAGAATCTATCGTCTCTAAACATTTGTTCCTCTGGGCCGATGAAAGAGTAAAGATGTCTGAAGAATAAAAAGGATGACTGTATGGAAACATGGCCCGCCAACTTGATAAATTGACCAATTATCACACTGAGTGTGTTTTGTAATGAAGGTTGGCTCATTCAAGAATACCAATGTGCCCTCTGGCACATGCTTTGGATTGGTATCCACTTCTGTAAGCCAGGATGTTTGAGGACAGAGGAATTAACTCTGCATCCAGAAGATTGAATGTGCGATTTTGCTCAGGGCTATTTCACTGAGATGCAGAAGACGGCAACAGTATCTACGGGATCTTGCCATGGGGGCAGCAAGTGGATGTGTCTCAGCAAATCCTTTAGAAGAAGGCAGAATCATCTAACCAGGTTGCTGGAAATGTTCAGCTCCTCGTTCTGCCTGTAGAAACCCGTGCCTTGCAAGGCTGTTAGCAAGGAAGCACTCCCTCTCTTTAAGCTAAGAATGGCTCTTAGCTAAGGAAGGAAGGAAGGAAGGAAGGAAGGAAAGAATCTTTCTATGCGCATGAAGATATACCATTCCTAAGGTACCTAGCCTCTAAGGCCATCATTGTCCCTGCTTTTCAAAAACAAATAACATCACTGTCCAACTTATAAAACTCTTCTTCAATATAAATCTGAGAACCTTCTGGAACATATTGAGTTGAAAAGCCAAAGGTAATGCAAATAAACTGACCCCAAGACAGCGTTGGCCACTTCATTGGGTACGGCGGGGTCTACATGAGCTACCACACAGAATCCTCGATACCTGCACTGGACATGAATCCTGCTGCTGGCCACTAGGTTCTGGATTTTTGGGGTGAGCATTTGGAGATGCCTAGAATGATGAATAAATCAAATAAAGATGCCTGTCTATGTCTCAGTATACATAAAAAATTATTGGTCTGTAGAATTTCTAGTTTTTTTTTTTTTTTTTTTTTTGAGACAGGGTCTCACTCTGTTGCCCAGGCTGGAGTGCCGTGGTGCAATCAGAGCTCACTGCAACCTTGACTTCCTGGGCTCAAAGGATCCTCCCACCTCAGCCTCCTGAGTAGCTGGGACCACAGCCGTGTGCCACCACATACCAGCTAATTTAAAAATTTTTATTACAGAGATGAAATCTCACTGTGTTTCCCAGGCTAGTCTCAAACTCCTGGGCTTAAGGAATCCTCCCATCTTGGCCTCCAGAAGTGCTGGGATTACAGGAATGAGCCAACTGGCCTCAGTTTTTTAAATCTTAGGAGAGGAGGCGGAGTAATCACTTCTAATTCCATCCCCCTGGGGTGAGCCGATCCCCATAATCTTGGACTTGGAGATGAGATCCACTCCAGCACCATGAGTAGTCCCTGAGCTATTAATAATAATGAGGTTGAGAAGAAACTTGGAGCTCTGAATACCATAAAAATAGAAGCCACAAATCAGAAACAGGCTCTTATTCACGCCCGACCACACGGAGATGCAATTTGTAGGTTACCTCATGGACCCAAGACCTAGGATTCTACTTCTTGGGGCAGAAAGTGGCTCCCATTTCACAGACTGAGAAGACCCCATCACTACATCTGTGTCCCGATATAGTGAACACAAAGGTCACTTCCCAGCTGGACATGAATGTCCCAACGCTGAATTCCTCCCCTGCAATGATCTTCTTGTAACCTCACCCAATAGCTGGAATAACAGACAGCTGTCATGTCTTCACCCTTGTCCTCCTTATCACTACAACATCTGTATTATCTCTAAAATCTTACATTTCACAGCAGTCAGCATCTGACCGTAATACTCTGGCTTTAGCTCGCTCTCCCCAAGACCCTCCTAATCCTTCCCCATCTCTTTTGATGTTAGTCTACCAGCCCCACCCGACGTTCTTCTTTTCCTTGATGCCTCAGGCCAGTACCAGCCCTCAGGCTGCCAGTCTGGATCAACTCTGCAAACCACATCCTCTTGAGGCTACCCCTGGGCTCTGATCAGTCACTTACTGATTGATATGCTTTGGCTGTGTCCCCACCCATATCTTGAATTGTAGCCTCCACAATCCCCACATGTTGTGGGAGGGACCTGGTGAGAGGTAACTGAATCACAGGGGCAGGTCTTTCCCATGCTGTTCTCGTGATAGTGAATAAGGCTCATGAGATCTGATGGATTTATGAAGGGGAGCTCCCCTGCACGTGCTCTCTTGTCTGCCACCATGTAAGACACGCCTTTACTCCTCATTCGCCTTCTGCCATGATTGTGACACCTCCCCAGCCCTGTGGAACTGTGAGTCAATTAAGCCTCTTTCCTTTGTAAATTATCCAGTCTTGGGTTTGTCCTTATTAGCAGCATGAGAACAGACTGATACACTGATCAATGGTGGTACTTCACCCTGCCAGGTCTGTAAGCTGCCTGGGAATTGTCTCTGCACCCACGAAAAATTCTTGCCCACATGTCAGCTCAGGGGCTGCAAACTTTTGCAGGTTTTTTTTTTTTGCTTCCTCTCTGCCCTGTAATTTTCTTTCCCAGAAGAACCTACTCTCTAGGTATTAAAGGAAATTTCAGCCTTCCTCGATTATCTCACACACGAATTCTTATCTTACATCTCTATGCCCCATCTCCCTGGAGGTCTTCTTCCTTCTGGTACTTCCTTCTAGTTCAATCTCTACAGGATTGCTTGGGTAATTACAAAATTATAAATGTGAGTATGCCATGCATTTAAATAAAATTCTTTCTAATCACGTCCCATCATTTAGAGCAGGAATTGGCACTTTTTTATTTTAACTGGCCAAGTATCTTTGGGTTAGTGGGTTATCTGGTCTCCATAGCATCTACTCAACTCTGTATTGGGTTGAAAATACAGCCACAGAAAATATGTAAGTGAATGGATGTGGCCGTGTGCCAATAAAACTTTATTTACAAAAACAGATGATGGGCCGAGTTTGACCAGTCCCTAGTTTGTCAACCTCTGATTTAGAGGATAAAAAACAAATTTTAAAACATGATGCAAGGGCGATGCTCTCTCTTGCTGTGTGTTCTGGTGCTCACTGCTACTGCCTGAATTCCTTCTCTCTTCATCAACATATGCCCGGCAGCTGCTAGTGACTTGTGCATACCATTTCAGCATGAAACATACTTTGTCAGGAAGAGGCACTGTGATGGGCTGAGCTGTATCCTCCTCAAATCCATATGGTGAAATCCTAATCTCCAGGACCTCAGCATGCGACTATATTTGGAGATGGATCTTTAAAGAGGTGACGAAGGTAAAATAAGGTCAGTAGTGTGGCCCTTGATCCAATAGGACTGGAGTCCTTATAAGAACAGGAGATGAGGACACAGACACACACAGAGGAACGAGCGCATGCGGACACAGGGAAAGGCCGTGTCTCCAAGCCCAGGAGAGAGGCCTCAGGAGGAACCAGCTCTGCCCACACCTTGGTCTTGGACTTCCAGCCTCCAGGACTGTGGGAGAGTCAATGTCTGTTGTTTAAGCCCCCTGGTTGTGGACCTTTATTATGGCGGCCCAGGCATAATGCAGGCATCTTCTCCATACCCCAGACATTATGCTGCTTTCTGCTTTCTTAGCTTATTTGGCCATAGAACCATCCTCAAAATAATTTGTGGAATCCAGTGCTGTTGGGCTGGAAAAGGACAATGTCTCAGAGATTCGAAGTAATAAGTCCCTCTAGTCCACCTCAAATGAGGAGCAGCAGTGAACTCTGCTTGGAAATCTCAGGTCCCTCCCACTGCTCCTTTCCTGTGCACTTGGGAAACTGGCTTACGAGAATGGGATGGCTCCGATTTTTCCATTCTGCCTTACCTCAGCAGATGCTACAATGGACATATTTTTCTTGGTGCAATAATGTTCACTACTTTTTATAATCAGTGCTGTTTCTAGCCTGGCTGAGGGGAGTGGAAAATGGAGGCAGTGGTTCCAGGGTTTCAGACGGTTCCCAAGCTCCAGCTATTAAATGAAAATATAGTGTGTTCTCCTTTTCTGAGAGCAGTCCAAACTGACTTTATGTTTTCATGAAGCTCTCCATGTAATTGCCTGTCTGTTTCTATTTTATCTCCGCTTTCTTTGCAACTTTTAAAACGTGCTGAGCGTTGTGACTTTAAATGAGACTTTATGAGCCTTTCACGGAATTGGTGTGTGGACATTTTTCATGAGCCAATGTACACATTCTCCGAACGGTAGAGACACTTGGCTGCACCTGGTTTTTGCCACACCTGAGATGTGTTTGCGTTGGCCGAGATGTGTAGACATTACCAGGACACAACTCCAAGTCTCTGCTGTTAAAATAGCTCTGTGTGTCTTTAAAATTCACGTGTGCATAGTTTGAAGTTGAGTAGCTTAAGAAGTCTTGTCCATTCTTGTTGCCTACGAGAGAGGGGAGACATTCAGTGTGGAATACTGTCATGTGATTGCAAAAACGAAACAATGAAGAATAGAATGTACTTAGATGAAAGAGATGGTTTGATTTGCTTTTAGTTGCACCTTTCTTGTTTCTACTGTTTTCCTTCCTAGAACTCCACAGCGTTAATGTCTGGAATTGTGTCTAATTTTATTTAGCTCTTGAATATGAGTGTTCTTATCCCCAAGTTACATGTACTTCAGATAAGCAAAATGCAACGGAAATTCTGCTTATAATTTATTTTTTATTATTTTTATTTTTTTGAGATGGAGTCTGGCTCTGTCGTCCAGGCTGGAGTGCAGTGGTGCAATCTTGGTTCACTGCAACCTCCACCTCCTGGGTTCAAGCAATTCTCCTGCCTCGGCCTCCCGAGTAGCTGAGACTACAGGCATGCATCACCACACCTGGCTAATTTTTGTATTTTTAGCGGAGACGGGGTTTCATGTTGGCCAGGCTGGTCTCGAACTCCTTACCTCAAGTGATCCACCCACTATGGCCTACCAAAGTGCTGAGATTACAAGTGTGAGCCACCGCACCTGACCTCTGCTTAGAATTTAAATGCTGGCTAATGAAAATATTAAGGAGCATAACACAGAAAAAAAATCTACTTGTTACAGTCCTTTGAACTGTGATAAGTGTTAGACTGCCTTTGCGCTATCATACATCAGGTTCTTACAAGCAGTGGTGTTTCTGCTTATTGCTTGTGGAAACTTGGCCAAATTCTGTCTCCGAACTTCCATTATCTTATTTGATAAGATGAAGATGAGAATAGTGCCCATCTCCTGGTGATGGTGCGGGTCATGGGGTGTGTTTGATCATATGAGCTTAGTAATGTCCTTTGAAGATACTGGGGAAACTCAGTGCCTTGTTCTCTCTTTTTGCCCCTCATCTTCTATATTTTATATATATGGTCTCAGTTTCTGGGACCAGATGGCAGAGTCCCCATAACTTGGCTCTTGATTCCACAAAACTGTCCTCGCTAACTACCTACCATCAATGAGTATTCATGTGGACCCGCTGAGTCACCACCCGGGCCCCATGTCCTGCCCTCTTCATTCCACTATAAGCCCCACTGTCCGATTTCCATGGAAGACTCTGAGTCTCGGTGACCCACCCACTCTATCCTACCTCTTATCTCCCGACTCCAGCCCTCATTCCACGCTTGTGTCAGTGTTAAGTGGGGTGATGGGGCTCCACGCTGCTCCGGCCACCTACCCTGATTCTGCTGCCTACTCTAGGCAGTTGGGGCTGAACTTGACCAGCGCTATAGCCAAGAAAATGCACCAAATTCTTTGAGTGATGTTAGATTTCACGTGCCGTTTTTCACAATGGAAGTTGGGCTGAACACATGCTTTTACATGTCAACATATAAAACATTAGGCATTTATTTTAAAAGTGGCCATACAAACAGAAGTATGTATGTACTATTTATTGATCTATCTATCTATCTATCTATCTATCTATCTATCTATCTATCATCATCTATCTATCATATCTATCAAATGCATCTATTATATCTATCATATCTATTGTCTATCATTAATCATCTTCCTATCATATCTATCTGTCATCTGTCTATCATCTGTCAGCTAGTCATCTATCATCTTTCTATCAGTCATCTATCTAGCTATCGATCATATCTATCATCTATCAATCTATCATTTTATGTATTGTCTATTTACATATCATCTCTATCATCTGTTACTCTATCTATCATCTATCTACTTACCTATCATGTATCATCTGTTAATCTATTATTTTATTATCTGTCTCTCTGTCTATCATATTATTCTATTATTCTCTTTTTTCTGAAAAATATTACATGTTTTATTATCCTGTCCCCAGAGGTGGTTTATCCAGAAACCGAGGGAAAAAAATCAATCAGAATAAACTAAAAAAAAAAAAAAAGGGTAGAGGGAGCAAAACCATCAACCACCAGGCAGCCAGACTAGCAGCCCACCTCCACCTCCCGAGGGTCCCCAGATCCCCATGCCCGACGCAGACCGAGAGGAGCTCATTTTATGTCCCTGACGTGGGTAGAGTGGCATCTGGTTGGTGGTGCCCATCTCATATCAGCCAGGGGCAAAGCAACCCCTTGTTCATCCCAGCTTGGCTTTTCATCTGTGCCTATGCTTGGTTCATGCCTTGGACACATTTTTTTTTTTTAAAGTAAAGCTCATTTTAAGGGATGGCAGCACAGCAGAAAATGGGGTAAATAAATGGGGAATTGGACCACCTATGTAGAATAACCAGCATAGACTTGTGTAAAAACTCAGAGTTTGCAGAAGGCAATCAATCATGAAGCCACACACACATGTCCCCCACAAGTGAGGATGACACATGAAAAAGTGACTCTTCCAAATCCTTGGGGAAAAATGATTCAGAATTCCTCTTAAGGAGTCACTGATTTTTCTTGTGGATTTGTAAAAGGTCAGTCTGTGCTCTGGACAATCCTGATGTGAGAGGGACTTGTGTTCAGTTTCCCATTAACCCCTTTTTGGAGTCTAGCTTCTCCTTTAGCAGATAAACTCCTGGTAATTCTAGGCTCTGACAACCCACTTGCTGACAGTTGACTGAGTTATTAATTCTTACTCAAGTGTCAATGACTACTTAATTATGGCAACAGGCAAACAGCCCTGGCATTTTACCAGACCTAACTTGTAGTAGAAGAACACCTACTGAGTGGGAATTTTCATTACCCCCAGAAAGAGCAAGGGGACACTATTTTATCTACAAGTTGGCTGTGAGGAGAAACTATCTGATTTGCTCTTTTGCAAACCGCATTTGTATCTACTGTCTCCCTTTTTCTTCTACTCCAGATTATTCTCTCCTGGTTTCCCACTCTCTGTCAAAATCTCTGATATTAATACCCTTTCCTCCCCTTTCCTCTTTTCCTTTCCTTTCCTTTTGACAGGATTTTGCTGTCACCCAGGCTGGAGTGCAGTGGCACAATCATAGCTCACTGCAGCCTCCAACTCCTGGATATATACATTACATATATGACAGTCATTTCTTAAAATTATAATGAATCTTCCCTATACTAATGTACCATTTTTTATGCCATATTTTTACTGTATTTTTTAATGTTTGGATGAATTTAGATACAGAAATATTTACCATTGTGTTACAATTGCCTACAGTATTCAGTACAGTAATCTGTTATACAGATTTGTGGTCCAGGAGCCACAGGCTAAACCATATAGCCTAGGTGTGTAGTAGGTCAGAGCATCCAGGCTTGTGTAAGTGCATTCTGTGATGTTCACATGATAACAAAATCACCTAAGGATGTAGTTCTTAGAATGTATGTCTGTTGTTAAGCAACACATGATTGTAGCCTTTGCCACTACTATGGTCTGAATGTTCATGTGTTCTCCAAATTTATCCTAACCCCCAAGGTTATAGTATTAGAAATTGGGGCTTTGGGGAGGTGATAAGGTCATGGGGGTGGAGCCCCTTAAATGAAATCAGTGCCCTTATAAAAGGGACCTTGGAGAGCTCCCTTGTTCCTTCCACTGTGTGAGAACACAGCAAGAATGAGCCAGGAGGGAAGTCCACATCACACACTAAGTCTGCCACGTCTTGATCTTGGACTTCCAGAATCCAGAACTGTGAGCAATAAACGTCTGCTGTTTATAAGCCACTCAGTATATGGTGTTTTGTTGTGGAAGCCCAAGCTGACCAAGACAGCCACAGAGTGAGATCTGAGAAATCTCATGGTTTGGGGCATGAAAAAAAATTAGAGACAGGACTGGTGGAGGTTTTTCATCAGATTTAGTCTTTAACCTGAGTTTCATTCCAGAAGCCATTTCTTACTGTGACTGAAAATGTCTGAGTTGCCTGTGTTCTCTTTCTTTATATTCCTGCTCTGATCTTATCTTCTAGTCTCCAACCAGGAAGTTTAATCTTGACAGGCACTGACAGAAATGAAGAATGTGACCATTTCCTCTAGGGTAACCATGTGTTTTAAATTCTCTGAAAAAACTACCATGCAAAATTGTGTACATTCTACTTTAAAAGAATAACATGCTATGGATGGAGAAGTCTCTTTAGTGCATGATCTAACTTTTGTTTACTGTAATTTGGTGATTTGATGATAAACAGAGAGGAATCATAGCATTGATATACCTGCTGGGGACATTAGAATGGGACTGAGACAGAGTTGATTCTCAACTGGGGAACAGTGATGCAATGTGTGAGAACCATGCCTGGCTACAACAGCTCTTGGGCGTAGGAAAATCTGCACATCATTTCTTGTAGAAACGGCTGCTTAAGGGCGGCAGGCCATTGAGGTCTGCCGTGTGTCTGGTCTTCTTCTGACAGTTTATAGCAGATTTTTTCTTAGCGTATACTGCCTGCACACCTACATTTGGGTAGGCAGGTGTCTGCAGGTGGAATGTGACATTTTGCTTAAGGGATCCTGTGCAAACAGTGCCTTGTATTGCACACAGCCAGGAAATATATATCTGCAAGTGTGACTACATGTGTATGTTATTTAGTGATGTCATGAAAGAGTTGATTATGCTGTAGTCAGAAAAAAATGGATGAGGTTAATGAGCTTGGGGAATTTTAATCTTGGATAGCCTAACACTTTGGTGAACATAAAGACAGTCTGGATAACCCATTGAGACTATATTTTTTTGTTGCAGAAAAGCATCTATATGCTTGAAATACACATCTTTGTTATCTATACGGAGAATGTAAAGGCTTTTTTTCTTCCCACGCTTGTAGAGCTAAGGCTACATTTTCTAAATCCCAAATAAATTGAGTGCAAAGAAACTCCAATAGTAAGAAATACCACTAAAGGAACAAGACACATCCACTATAGCGTATGCTAAGTTCTTTTTCTGCTTAGTCTTGCTAAAGCAAATAATTTTAATTCATAGATGGATAGTTGTGAAGGTATCTTGTTTATAGACTGAGGTTTATAGTAACTAAACAAAAGTAAACATTTTTGTTATCTACAAACAAAATCAAAGATGACAAATTCAAATTAACTGTAATTATCTGGATGTTTTATGTAAAAATGTCTTTCTCTTGAAACAACCCAACATCAGAAAGCAAAGCATGAACTATAATTCGATTATCTGTGTATAGACCTAGCTTCCCATTTAACTGGCACTGTACTAACTTGTTTAACAGGCGAATTACTTATGTTGGGTTTGATTTGTATCTTTTCGTGATAGAATTATAATGATTTTAAAAACTTTCATTTAAACATTTTTAATTTAATTTTAATTTTTTGAGATGGGGTATTGCTATGTTGTCCAGGCTGCTGGGCTCAAGCAATCCTCCTACCTCAGCACCCCAAAGTGCTGGGATTACTGGTGTGAGCCACCATGCCTGACCTATAAGGATTTTTTTTTAAAGTCCATCAAATTGTGTTTGCATTCTTTTGTTCCCCTCAAAATATTCGATGGACTACTACACAATATATCTAACTTGTTAAAAGAAGTCATTTAAAACTCAATAGTGTAAATCTGACAATGTTTGAGCTGGCACTCTCCAAACATCTTACATTAGGGTTTCAAGGGATAGAAGCAAGAGTTGACCCAGCTGTGTTTGAAAATTTCCAGAATCTGTTATCTCAAAGGTATGTTGCTTTGATGTTTTGAGAATTCTGATGGCGAGATGCTTTCTAGTAGGTTGATTCATGGCTGGGGCATTCTCTCAGCTACGTCTCCTCAACTCACGGAGTTTTCCAGGCTTCTCTTCGTTTTTGCCTTCAAGTCATAGCCTGGAAATGCTCTCAAGGCAGAGAGCTGGGGCCACCATAGGTCTTACTTTGTTTTTCTGCTTCTAGAGAATCACTGACATTTTTTTCCCTTTTGAAAATTTATTTATTTTCCCTTTATTTTAAAAATTTATCTTCTTTTGAGAATTAATCTTCTTTACTTTTTGGTCATTTGAGACTGGAGGGAAAACCCTATTTCTGTTACTCCATCTTGACCAGAAGTGTAAGTATGGTGGCCAGCTTGCACTGGCTCGCCTGTGCTTTTCTTGGTTTTAGCATTGAATGTCCACATCCCAGGGTGTGTTCAGCACTGAACCCCTAAGTTTTGAGTCAACTAGGTGGTTGGCCACCCTTGGTGGACATCCAGATAACATCCTTGCACTCTACTTCCTTGATCTCTCTGGTTTTCTTGTAATGGTAGCACAGTCCAAGTTATTCTGTTTCTTTGTTAAACTAATATAAAAATCATGCTATTTCCAAAGTCTAAGAGCTAAAGGTACTGTCTCTATTCAATAGACATCCTTATAAAGTGTATCATTTTTTATACTTTGTGAACTTAAAAAAATGACACCTAAGAGGTGACCAATTAAGTAACATGAAACTATATGTGTGTGTATATATGTATACATACGTGTGTGTGTACATATTATTATATATATATAAACGGCATCAGACAAATCTGGCTTAACTTTCATGTAACAAAATTGTGATTTGTTCTTCAGTTGCCATGAACCCCTACACTGAGAATCATGTAACCTGAATGTGCCCAGATGAACCAAGCATGCAGCTTGAGAGAAACCTAACTGAGGAGTAGGGACTGAACTAAGAAGCAGATGCCACATGTCAGGATACAGGATCCAATCAGATTGAACCCTGGCATCACCCTATGGCAAAAGCCAATCAGATCGTGCCTCCTGGCATCACCCCATGGCAAGATCCAATCAGATCATGCCTCATGGCATCACTTCATTCCAAGGTCCAATCAGATCTTGTTGAATTATTTTGTGCTTATAAAACCTGATCAAAAGTCCAGCTCATAGAGACAGATTTGAACATTACCTCTTGTCTCTTTGCCAGGTGACTCACAATAAAGCTTTTCTTTTGTCAAAAGCCAGTGTCATGGTATTAGCCTCTGTGTGCATTGAGCAGTGAGCTCATTGATTGTTTGGTCATCTATAGCTATATCTATAGCTATAGATCACTCAGCTACAGAAGCATCAGGCCTGTGTGATGACAGTAATGATGCCATACATGTGCTGTAAACCATAAGGTCTTCGCAGGTTCTCTGATCACCATAATCCGATATAAAACGTTCTTTCTTGAGGTTGAGCAGAAAGAGAGATGAGCAGAAATCACTTAGTGGGTTGAGGAGAGTAATGCAAAAGATATTTGGAGAGCAGGAGGAGGAGGAAGTGGGATGGATAAACACAGTAGGGGCCACATGTTGGCTTCCATAGAGACTATTTCTGAGGCAAATGCACTCATGCCAGGAAACAAAAATAAAGAGATATTTTAGTTTAGGATTGTATTTACTTTCCTAATGTGCAGCCGTTTATTAACATTAATGGATGTCTGTTTTTTTTTCACTCCATCCAAATTTAAAGCTTCATAGAATCCTAAACTTCAGTGTTGGAAGCAGCTCTAAACCCAGTCACCCCCTGCTTTCAAGCAAAGTTCTTATCCAGGATTATAAATCAAAATCCCAGGGAGAACATTCGCAAATTTCATGCACCCTATTCTTTTTCAGTAGGTCTGGGGGAGGGGAGAAAATCTTAACTACCTATTAAAAAAAATCCCAGATGTATCTTTCTGATGTGTACCCTTAAAGAGTCACCATTATAGGGAAAAAGAGTACCTTAAAAATAGCTACATTTTCCACTTGATCATGCCCAACAATTATGTGAATGAGAAAATGACATATTTTGCAACTAACCAGCCAAGCTGAAAGGATTTTTTCCCTCTGTATGTTCATTAGCAAATTGGGACAGTTTAACTCGCATCTTAGCCAATTTCTGCAGAAGCTGGGGCTGCGTGTCTTTAGCTGGTTTGCAACTGATACAAACAGCTGTATCTCCACTGAATGGAAATTGCACTGTCTAACACATGGCATGCAAAACAGGATATGAGAGCATTTTGGCAAGCAAAGGGACTCAGCTTCAGGGAGCTCTGGGGCCCCTCAGCATTCACTCTGCCCCCACTACTTGCTGACAACTCACATCAATGCCTGGATGTATGGATCTTGCTGGAAAATCAAAACGTAACTGGGAAATAGAAATGCAGAGATTCAATATTGTGCAAGGTAGGAGGAAGGCAGGAAGGAGACTTGCCGATAAGATAAATGTTGAATAAATAACTGTACATAATCTGCCTATGGTTGGGCTGATGGTAGAAAGTATGAAGAAAGTTTGCTTAGACTGACTCCTCAACCTGGAATTGGAGCAAGCGCATGGTGGGAAGAGGCTGGCATTCATGGGCAGAATGGTGTTGAAAACAAGTCAAACACAGAAAAATCTTGTCCTGTCTCTACTTGGGTTCATATCCTTTCCCTTTGCAAAGTGGGCTGTGGTTCAGAGGCAGTGAAAGCCATCACCTGAGGGCTTCAGTTCTTTGCAGACTTACCCTTCTGTGGAAGACATTTTGTGTCTAATCCATTATGGGGAGATTGACCTTAAAATTTTTATCTTTCTCCCTTTTTCCTTCCTCTTTCTCCTCTTCTTCCGTCTCTTTTCCTCCTCTCCCTTCATCTCCTACTTTTTCTCTTTTCCTTCTACTTTTTTCCTTCTACTTCTCTTTATTCTTCAGGCCTTACTCTTCATGTTAGTGCACAAACAATATGATTTGAGTTCAACTTGGACATTGGGGAAAAGTTTATTCCTTATGGGTGCCTTCACTAGTACTTATCAGTCCATAGCATCCAAAATATGACATAAGCCTCTACCTTAATTCTCCAAATGCAGTTGAATCTAGGTGGTGATATATACTGCAATCTTAATGTGTTGGCTTATGAGAGGCTGAACAAGCAAAAAAGAAAAGAAAAGAAAAGGAAAGAACCTTAATTTGGAAACTTTCAATGACAGCTTTTACTGTCCATTACCATAATCCCCGCTGGTAGGTCCTTGAAGTCACTCTTGATATGATACAATGAACATGGCATTTTACTTCCATGGTTTTCTTCACCAAAACCTGTAATCCCAGTCTGATCATGAAAAAAGATCTGACAGATCCTAATTGAGGGATATCCTAGAAAATACCTGCCAAGTTGTGTCCTCAGGACTGTCAAGGTCATCAAAAACAAAGACTGTCTAAGAAATTGTCTCATCCAGGAGGAGCATAAAGAGATGTGATAACTAAATGTAATGTAAGATCTTGGAAAATGCTGGAACAGAAAGAGGATATTAGGGGAAGACCAAAGAGATCTAAATAAAGTAGGAAATTTAGATGATGGGGATAGTGATGATGGTAATGATCATGATTGTGATGGTGATGGTGATGCCTGGTGATGGTAGTAATGGTGATGATGGTGGTGATGATGATGATGTTAATGGTGAAAATGATGGTAATGATGCTGATTATGATGAGGTGATGATGACGAAAATGGTGATGATGATGATGGTCACGGTGTTGTTAATAGTGATGGTGATGAGATGATGACGGTGATGGTCATAGCAATGGTGATGGTGATGGTGGTGATAGAAGCTTCCAATGAGAGTTCATTTGTTTCTTTTCTTTCTTTTTTGTTTTGAGATGGAGTTTCTGTCTTTTGCCTGGGCTAGAGTGCAGTGGTGTGATATTGGTTCACCACAACCTCCGCCTCCCAGGTTCAAGCGATTCTCCTTCCTCAGCCTCCTGAGTAGTGGGACTACTGGCACCGCCGTGCCTGGCTAATTTTTATATTTTTAGTAAGAGATGAGTTTTCACTATGTTGGCCAGGCTGGTCTCAAATTTCTGACCTTGTGAGCCAGCCACCTTGGCCTCCCAAAGTGCTGGCATTATAGGCAGGAGCTACCACACCCAGCCGAGATAAAGTTGTTTCTAAGTATAGGTCCAATGTGGTTTAGTAGGCCCACAGGAAAGTCTTTTCAGGGAACCTAGCTTTTGCTATCTTTGCTATACCAAAGAGTGTCAGGAAAGCTTAAAAAAAGGCAGCAGAAGGTCAGCTCATTCTTCTCACAGCTCATTGATACACTTGGTCATGTGCTGCCACTAACTGCAAGAGTGGCTGGGAAAATATATCCTTATATGGGCAGATATTTGCCCAAGAAAAACTTTGGTAGTGGGAGGTGGAACGGTTGTATGACAAAAAATACAAAGAAGAGAATGGGAGTTACCAGTTTCTATGTTAGTTTTCAGGGAGATAATGAGTTGAACCAGGAAAACAGCAGAGGGACTAAGGAGAAAGGGAAAGATTGGTGAGGGAAGTTATCCACAGACTTGGTGGAACATTTTGCCAGGTCTGATGTGAAGATGACAATTGGACAGGGAAACTAAAAAATGTGGCCTTGATTTCTCACATGGATAAACAGTGACTCCTTGAGATATGACATGTAATGGTGGTACAGTGGGGATGAAGGGAATGCTATGGTTTGAAGGTTTTTATCTCCTCCAAAATGCGTGTGTTGGATACATAACTTCCAATGTAACAGTTTGGGGAGGCGGAGCCTAATGGGAGGTGTTTAGGTCATGAGGGTTCCACCATAAGAAGAGTTTCGGTGGGGGTGGGTTCTCCTGTCTTTCTCTTCCTCTGTCTTTCCCCCCAACAACTCCCCATTGTTCCTTTGCCACATGAAGATACAACCTTTGTTCCCTCTGGAAGGCCCAGCATTCAAGGCACCATCCTATAGACTAGGAGAACAAGTCCTGACCCCTGGTACCTTGTTTTTGGACTTCCCAGACTCCAGAACTGTGGGAGAAGAAATTTCTTTTGTTTATAAGTTACCTGGTCTGTGGTAATTTGTGACAGCAGCATACAATGCACTAAGATGAGGTGAGGGGCTAATAAATATGAGTTCGAGTTAAATAGAGTCATCCAAGTAAACAGATTCAGTAGATCAATGACAATTTGAGCCTCACTAGGGAGAGGCTAGAGACTCGGGACCCACGTGTGTATGGGAGATGTTTAATGGAGCAGGAGTAGATGAGCTCTCAGAGAAAAAGGAAGGGACCAAGTGTAAATTCTTACAAATACGGGTATGTGGAGGAGAGAAAACAATAAAACATAATGATATACATGGGAAGTATGAGCGCTACCAGGAAGAGGCAAGGAGGACACTGTGGAAACCAGGGGAGAGAAGGCAGAAGCTCAAAGAGGAGAAACTCTTGAGAATGGGTTTCTGGGTTGGAAATGAGATCTCAACCATGTTTCCAAGGGCAGCATCACAGAGCAATGAAGATGGCTGGAGCCAAGACCCATGGGAGAAAATAAGTGTGGTCCACGGGTAAAGATATTTGCTAGTGACAGGAAGAAGAGAGAGTAGACGGTAGCTTTTGGGAAAGAGGCAGGTAAAGAGAAAACTTCTTAGTGAAGGCAGGAAAGTCTGAGAACATCTGCTGTGTGTGTGTGTGTGTGTGTGTGTGTGTGTGTGTGTGTGTTTCTAAACATGTTTAGCACCATCTGGCATCTTTGATTCATGTAAAGTTGTTGAAAGAAAAGGAGAAGAGAGAGTCTAAGACAATGCCAGTGAGCTACCTCATTGTGAGCAGGAGGAGGAGGACGTGAGTGTTAGCCTGGTCAGGTGGTGTCTGTGGTCAAGACATGACCAACGCAGGGACCAACAGGGAGATTAGAACGGGTGAGCAGAGCAGGGTTTTGGGAGGGAGGAATGAACCTAACACCCTGGAGATAAAGATTCCCCCAAGAATATGATAATAGCCTTGTATCTAAGATGAATATGGCTTGCCATGGGTGATGCTACACATTCCATCACAATAACACCATACATATAAGCTGTATCTGTTCTTATTAGTCATTGCCTCATATCCTCTGATATAATGAGAAGAGATTCTTATTAATGGTCTTTTATTCTCCTCTCTGTTCCCCTTGGTGTAAATTATGGTTCTGAGTAAACTGTAAGGCTCTCTCTCTCTCTTTTTTTTTTTTTAACTGCACAGAACTCCCAAATCCCATCATTCCACAGGAATCGGATTGATGTCATCTAAACCTCAGCATATGTTTTTTGTTAATGATGGAAAGTTTCTCTCACCATCACCAAGGGAGTTTGCTGAGACCTAAGGGTGTAAGCTAAACTCTCTTTATCATTTAAAAAATAAAACAAAACAGAATTACCAACGTCATTGGGGGAAACTATCTGGAAATATGAAAAATATAGAAAACATTAATAAAAAAGGAATTCATACAGTCTATCTCAAATGCCCCATGCTCTATAATAGAATTTATTTTTATCGAGCTATGGAAAGAATCATATGATGTTTAATGGCAGCACCTTGATTGCATATGGATATGCTGAACATGCGTCAATTTTTGTTAGATGCTAAATTGACAGAATTTGAAAGCTGCTGATGTGAAAAGTTAAAGAAAAAAGTTGATCCCCTTGAGCTTTGTTGGAATTCTCTCGTGTTTATTCATGTTTCTTACATTAGTAAGAGTATTTATTTGCTCGTTTGGGAGAAGCTAGTTACGTTAAAGGTTTCTTGTTACCGATATTTAAATAGCTGTAAAACGTTCTTTCTCTACTTGGAGGGCTGAGATTTGCTTCCCCCCCTCCCCGTTTTACATTAGTACTTTGGAACCACTTGAACATGAGCTTGTTCAGCGGTCTTTTGCCTCTTGAGAGGAATCTACTTCAAGCTGGTACGGCTGTCCTCCTGCAAAAGGCTCGAAAGGCTCCTCAGGCACAGCCCATGTGTCAGGACCCGGGCCGGTAAGAAAGTCAACAATTCGCATGCAGTAAAGGCTCATTCCATCTTCCAGGAGGGGGAAGAACAGAACAAAAGTGGAAGAGAGGATAATTGAGGGGAATTTGGCTACAGTAAAAGATAATTTAATTTTCTCTTGGGCAGACAGCATGGGTGGAGGAGATGCTGGCGGGGGGCGGCGGGCGGCGGGGGGGGTTGGCCCCATATGGTCCTTCTGACCTTCCAGGACCTGGCTGACATATTTTTAAGCTCTAAGGGGAAGATTCCCAAGGTCTCTTTCAGTTTTAACACCATGTCTTTATTTTCCAGTGGAGAAGCAGGATTACACTGCTGACCACAATGTAACCACACTCCCAGTCTTTCCCAGGGATAGCTGGGACAGACATCAATTTAAAAATGCATCATTCCCAATAGACACTAGGGATTACTAGAGCGGGAAGGGAGGGATGGCAGCAAGGGTTGAAAAAAATACTTATTGGGTGCTATGCTCACTATGTGGGTGACAGGATCAGTTGTACCCCAAACCTCAGCTTCACACAATGTACCCAGGAAAAAATCCTGCACAAGTACCCTCTGAATCTGAAACAAAAGTTGAAATTATTTTGAAAAATGTATCCTTCCAAAATGGTGACAACTCATTCCTTGCCATAGTCTGAATAATATTCCCCACACACATCAGCTGTTCGTCTCTACACCCTGTGAATGGAACGTTATTTGGAAAAATGGATTTTTGCCGATGTGTGTAAGGTACAGATCTTGAAATGAGCAGATGATCCTGCCTGTAGGGGGAAGCAACTAGATGATTAATCACTGAGTTCTGGCTTTGTGCACTGAATCCGGAGTTCCGACACATTTGGAAAATTATTTTCGGGGGACTGACTTCACTCATCTGGGCAGGCCTTGGCAGAGGCTGTGGGGGAGATGCTGGTTCTGCTCAAATAAAAATAAAAGTGGAAATAAAAATAAAAGTACTTTCAACAAACTGAGAAGACCTGGATCCTAACGTGAGGAAGACACAAGGAGATCTGACCCGCCCACAGAGAAGATGATGCGAGACAGAGCACAGAGAGAATTCAGAGAGGCTGGCCTTGGGGATCAGAGTGATGACGATGAAGCCACCAGAAGCTGGAGGAGATAAGGAAGGATCCTCCCCCAGGGCTTTCCGAGGGAGCACAACCACGTAGACACCTTGACTTAGACTCAATCATACTGATTCAGGACTTCCAGCTTCCAGAACCGTGAGGGATGTATTAGGCTGGTGCAAAAGTAATTGCGGGTTCAATATGTGTGTTGTTGGAAGCCCCTACATTGGTGGCAATTTGTTACGGCAGCGCTAAGGAATAAATGCATTCCCCTAACAAACGAGTGTCAAAGGAACGGATGTTAGAAAAAACCGGGTCTGGGAGTGGTGGCTCCTGCCTGTAAACCCAGCACTTTGGGAGGCCAAGGCAGGAGGCGTGCTTGAGCCCAGGGGTTTGAGACCAGCTTGGGCAACATAGTGAGACCCTGTGTCTACAAAACAATTAAAAAAAAAAAAAAGCCAGGTGTGCAGTAGCACACCTGCACTTCCATTTACTCGGGAGGCTGAGGTGGGAGGATCACTTGAGCCCAGGAAGTCGAGGCTACAATGAGCTAGGATTATACCACTGCATTCTAGACTGGACAACAGAGCAAGATTCTGTTTCAAAAACCAAAAACCAAAAACCAAATGTTCCACTGTATTCAAGATACGGTGAATACTCATTCCTCATCGTTTTTCTGTTTGTGGAATTGGGCAAGAGCTTTCTGTGTCAGAGCTCACCCTTGCTTGTAAATGCATCTACTCAAGTGAAAAGCAGAGAATGGTGGCCAGGTGTGGTGGCTCATGCCTGTAATCGCAGCATTTTGGGAAGCCGATGCACGTAGATTGCTTGAGCTTAGGAGTTCAAGGTCAGCTTGGGCAACATAACAAATCCCTATCTCTACAAAAAATGCAAAACAATTAGCCAACCAAGATGGTTTGCACCTGTAGTCCCAGCTACTGGGGAGGTTGAGGCAGGAGGATGGCTTGAGCACAGGAGGTCAAAGCTGCAGTGAGCAGAGATTGTGCCACTGCACTCCAGCCTGGGCAACACAGTAAGACTCTCTCTCTCTCTCTCTCTCTGTCTCACACACACACACACACACACGCACACACACACACACACACACACACACACACAGAGGCACATGGCAGAGAATGAAGACGCGCCACAGAAGTTGAAGAATGCAATGATTTTCTAACTCACGCTGAGGGTAGAGTGATACAATTACCCAATACCGGCCCCCTGTCTGATTCCTGAATCACTATCTCCCAGGCAAGCCCCGTCCTTCCAGAACCCCGCCTTTGCCAGGGCGCTGCCTCAGAACGGGAAGGCTCTGACCAATGACAGAATGAGGTGAGTCACCAGCGGACACTGGAAACGAATACTCATTCTTTGTATCTGGGTCACTGCTTCTCGGTTTGTTGAAATGTCTTTTATTTTTTTCCATCTGGCACATCTATGTGAGCAGGACCAGCATCTAACCACAGCCTCTGCCGAGGCCGGCACAGATGTGTGAGGTCAGCTTCAAAAATTATTTTTCAAATGTGTCGGATCTCCAGATTCAGTGCACATAGCTAGAACTCACTGATTTGTTACAATTGTTTCCTCCACGAGCAAACGAAGAGAACAAAATCATTAGCTTGAGGCAAATGAGAGCCCCAAAGACTGCCTACTTCCGGGGAATGCAGTGGAGAAGTTTCCTCTGTCAGGGAGGCTGTGCGTTTCTCTCAAATGCGTCATTACTCTCGAGAAATTATTTGGAATTGGAGGGTTGTCAGTTCTTTTTAACTCAGGATTCTAGTGAAGTGAGAACTTTAAAAGGATTAGATTATTTAGAATTTGGCTTACGGCACTTAAATATACAAAGTATAATTGTAACTCAATACAAACTGCTAACATCTAACTATTCCTCTACACGAACACCTCAACTGTGTGGATGTCAGTATAAGTATAAATTCATATCATATGTAATATCTATTAGATTTATTAGTGTGTCTATCATTATCTCATATGTATCTCTATCTCTTCCATTTTTATCCATCTATCATCTATCTACTCATCCATCTATTAATCTATGTACCTACTACCCTACCTATTCAACTCTCATCTCTCTCTGTATCCATCTATCTATTTATTATCTGTCCATTTATCTCATCTATCTTACCTATTATCTATCTTATGTGTCTATCATCTATCATCTCTCTATTCATCTATATCTATCATCTATCATCAATGTCTTCTATTTTTATCAATCCATCTCTTATCTATCTACTCATCCATCTATCATCTATCTACCTATTTTCCTACCTATCAAAATCTCATCTGTATCATCTCTCTCTCTCTCTCTCTCTCTCTCTCTCTCATATATCTATTAATCATGTATCTAATCTCTCTGTCCATCATCTATTTATCTGTCTATCATCTATCTATTCATTCATCCATTGAGCATATTAGCTAAGAAAGTTCAAATATTTTACTTTTATCATTTTTCATGTGAAAACCACATGATAGAGCCATAAGTTGCTTCAGGAAGAAGATATAGCTATAAGAGATGGAGCAGAGACATAGCATCTTCTGTTTCTTTTATTACAGATGTGCTGTTCCCAAATCACAGTTACATTATACCCAGCTCAGGTCACCATTGCATATATTTACGTTTATATTTAATTATATTCAAATTTGTTATTGTTCTATACACCCTCTCACAGTAACTCAGAATTATCATCATAGGTGTCCATTGCATTGGATACTTAATTCTACTCAACCTTAAGATGGTTGTGTAGAATGCCTCCAACACATCTTTTAACCAGATTTTTGGGATTTGTGTAATTGTTCTTTCAGATGAAGGACAGAAGACCAATTTCAGCTGCATGAACTTCCCAGTCACAGGAATTTTGAATGAGTGGGAATTTACAGTAGAGTCACCTTCTTGTTAAATTCATTGCAATGAGTCTTTTCATGCTTGCCTTTGTGAGATTCACCAGTTTTTGTTATGATCTGTTACCTCTCCTTTCAGGAGTTGAGACCCAAATTAATTGATATCACCATGGGAAATAGCCCAGGGGTCAGGATCCCTGTTTCCATAGCAGGTAAGAGAGAGGAGGCAAAAAATTGTGTACGTTCTCCAACACTCAGAGTATTACAACAACAACACACACCCCAGTAGTATATTAATGTATAGTAGACTCTTGAACAATGTGGGAGTTAGGGGTGCCAATCCCCTACGCAGTCAAAAATATATCTGTAGGCCGAGCACAGTGGCTCACGCCTGTAATTCTAGCACTTTGGGAGGCCAAGGCAGGTCGATCACTGGAGGTCGGGAGTTCAAAGCCAGCCTGGCCAACATAATGAAACCCGTCTCTACTAAAAATGCAAACATTAGCCAAGCGTGGTGGCATGCATCTGTACTCCCAGCTACTTGGGAGGCTGAGGCAGAAGAATGACTTGGACCCAGGAGGCAGAGGTTGCAGTGAGCCAAGATCATGCCACTGCACTCCAGCCTGGGCAACAACAGCGAAACTCTGTCTCTCAAAAAAAAAAAAAAAATCCAGCTATAACTTTTGACTCTCCCAAAACGTAACTACTAATAACCTACTTTTGACTGCAAACCTTCTTGATAACATAAACAAACAGTCGATTAGCACATCTTTTATATGTTATGTGTATTAAATACTGTATTCTTATAATAAAGCAAGCTAAAGAAAAGAAAATGTCATTAAGAAAACCATAAGGAACAGAAAATATATTTACTATTCATTGAGTGGAAGGGGATGATCATAAAGGTCTCCATCCTGGTCATCTTCACGTTGAGAAGGTTGACGAGGAGGAGAAAGAAGGGTTGGTCTTGCTGACTCAGCGGTTCCAGAGGTGGAAAAAATCCAATCTCCTTCTAAGTGGCCACATAGTTGAAACCCGTGTTGTTGAAAGTCAATTGTACTATAATTAAGTGACGTATCAACAGACAGTGGTTCCTACAATGAAGCTATTGTCCTAACTGTGGCTTATGATACATTTTCAAGAATACATAGAATTATTTTCACAGATGGTCACCAAGATGAAATGAGTGTATGCACAGCAAACCCATACAGTGGTTCTGGTTATTTTAAGTTATCTTTTGCATAAAATAGATCGTCATTCTTCACAAAGAGACTGCATTGCTCAACCCATGTTCTTTGTGATAGAAATATTTCTGTGGTCAGGACCAGTGACTTCTGTGTTTTACTTGGACACATTTCCTAGACTAAAATGATCTAACTATATTGCTCAAGGGAGCAGAAGATTGGAGATTTGTTCTGTGTGTGTGTGTGTGTGTGTGTGTGTGTGTGTGTGTGTAGGAGATGGAAATACAAAGATATAGAGAATAGAGAAACAGAAAAAATAGGCAGACGATATTTAGATGATAGAAAGAAAGATAATAGAGAGATAATAGGTGATAGATGATAGAAAGATAAAAAGATGATAGATGATGGATGATGGAGAGATAGAATTACAGACAGATAGATCGAAATACAGACAGACAGACAGATAGATAGACAGACAAATAGACACATAGGCGTAGAGAGGACTTTCATTTTGAAGGTACATATTAGCTATACTGGGGGAAGCCCAGCAGTCATTCTGCCATGAGCCTTCCTTTGTAGGGTTGTAACCACACTCTTCTCATCATTGATCTTTAGGGTTTCTGCACAGGCCCTTAGACAAGGGCAGAAACTGCAGGTTGTCCATGCTCTGCCAGATGATACGATCCTCAAACACAACTAGTTGAGTGACATGCTATTGGAGGAGCATGATTTGAAGGACTCATGGTCCTGGATAGTATAGATTTTATTTTCAGTAAAATAAAATCTGGACCATCCAGAGGCTGAGTTCTTAGACCGCTTCTGTTGTGGTTCTCCACAGAATTGCTACTGCTGAGCAGTACTTTCTTATTGCACACTGAGCTCTAAAATTAGAGTATTTATAACAGATTGCACTTAGAAGTTGTGATCCTGCCTTTACTGTGGGGTATTGTTGAAGACATTTTTGGTATAAATGACTCAGATATGACTGGAAAAGCTTTGCATAATTTCTTACCAAAGAAATATATTATTCATAAAACAGAAGACGTCTCACTTTTTTACTTTGGCTTCCAGGAAGCTCATTGCTATGTGATTTGTTAATTAATTATTTATTTTTTTGAGATGGAGTCTTTCTTCTGTCGCCCAGGCTGGAGTGCAGTGGTGCGATCTCCTCTGACTGCAACCTCCGCCTCCCAGGTTCAAATGATTCTCCTGCCTCAGCCTCCTGAGTAGCTAGGATTATAGGTGTCCACGACCAGCCCGGCTAATTTTCGTATTTTTAGCAGAGACAGGGTTTCACCATGTT